>ML822882.1:14187-54890 GCA_009831015.1 Picea engelmannii
CACAAACTTTTAGTAATTATTTTCATAAATATTTAATGTAACATAAATATGTTTTCCTAAATATATTTTGTAACATTGAAAATATTTTTCAATTTTATTCAAATATAAAATTGGAAAAACCATTAAACTTTCTATATTGATAAGCTTATTCATTGCTCTGAGAGTTTACATTATTGATAAACTTAAGGGTCCGTGTTAACTCTACAAATGCAGTGAGGGTCAGTGTTACCTCTACAAATGCAGTGGTTGAGCCTTTCGTGCTTCATCCATTGTTGCTATTCTCCTACTTCCCACCACCCACCGAGCTTGCATTCTTCTTCTTCAGCAAATGCTTTTGCAACCACCTGCACCTCCAGACCTATAGCAGGCACGGTCCGTCTAATAGTTCTAGATCTATTGCAGGGTTAGGATAACCAGTCGGAGAAGCAACTACAACATGCTAACAACATAAGAGACTTTGTGCAAAAAATATCCAGACAACAATCATGTAAGGTCCCAGTGAAAGGCAAAAAGTAGTTTTTAAACTATAGTGGAAATGGATACAGGGCATGGCCCAACATACGATTGTGTCATGTTTGTGAGCTTTAAAACTCCCACAGGATTGATATTAGCCATTCCATCCAGCGCTAGGTTGGTTTTCTATAAATCCAATGAAAAATAAATTAGTGAATTGGGCCAATGCAAAAATAGAATTCAAGAGAAGAAGAGAAACCCACAAAAACACCCTAGGCGATTCGGTGGAATGGATTTACCAGATGAGTTTTGAATGGTGGAGATCGTTGGATAAAAACACAACATGCCCTGTGCAAACACAAGCTAGGCCTGGCACACATGGAGGATATCGCTTACGGGTTGACCTAGAACCTGGGAGGCAAACACACTATCTAAGGTAATTGCTGCAACTGACAAAATTTGATTGTTTTATCCCATTTCAAAATGTACAAGTTCAAGGTCCGTTGAAAATGATAGTCATCTAGAGTTGTTTTTTCAGTCTCGGTATAAATTGGAAACCCCAGTGGTTTTAGCTATCATTTCCCAACATCCTCTATCAACATCTGTCATGGTCATCGGTTGACAGAGAAACCACACATCTTCTCATCCTTCATCGCGTGTTGACAGAGAAACCACACATCTACTCTTGCTTCATCATGTGTTGTGTAAGCAAGTGTGTTGTCACTTGTGAATTGAGAACTCTCTACACGCATAATAATAAATTTTATAACTTTACTTTATGGAATTTACTTAAAATATCCTTGTCATATAAGGACAATCACAAACAACTCTTGGATGCCAATAAATCAGAAATTTGTTACAGCTAGGCATTCGATATAGATAAATTAGAAAACCCACTTTAAAAAAATGATTGCATTTGCTCGTTCCCTATTCTTTTTGTTATCACATATTCTTCCAGGGGGGTGTTTTTCCTTTGGATTTGGCTCTTGGGTGACAAAATGTGAAAGAAGGGGGCTTAAAAACCCACAAATGTGTGTCATCCAAAGTCGAGGCGCATTGTGCTAAGGCACGCACATATCGGAGGGGAGATAGCGCTCGCTAAGCTCCAGTTCGGGAGTTTGGGGATCAATAGAGTCGAGAGTGGCTCACATCAGTGCACCCAAAGCCCAAAGTCGCAAAGCACTCGAGAGTGGGCCCAAGGTCACAGCCGGAGGTCATGTGGAAAGGTTGGCACCCATCGCGAGGAGCCTCAGCCGTCGGATGGAAAGAAAGCTCGACCGTTGATCCGAGTAGGGCAATTTCGTCAAATCTGGAGTCAAGGATTTTGTTGTCAAGTGATATGAGGATTCCCGAAGGGAGAAATCCTGGAGCGCTTGTGGAGATAACCTTTGGGTCATGACCCAGGGTCGCATGAGGGTAAAGGTGCAAAGTTCACGTGAGCTATGCCAGGGGCCGAAATGCCAATGTTGGCCACAGAAAGAGGCCGCCACGTTTTTCAGGTGCCAAGTTGACCCGGCCCCGTCCTGATCCTGATGCAGACAATTCATGAAAGTGAGGCGGCAGTTGAGACTTCGTCTCACCCCATAAATGGAAAACATGCAGAGAGCGGCCATAAAGGCAAACTGTCTATTATGGACAGTTTTTCTTGTAAAGCACATAACGACACATGGCTCGCATCTGATATGAGGAGGCCTGCACAATCTGACAAAGCAGGCACTGACTGAAAAAACGTTAATGGAGTGGTTCAAGAACGCCTCTGCGGGGTGAATTTTTGAGTGTATGTATGTAGTTTTGAGTTTTATTAGAGGTCGATGGTTGAGCTAATCTCTCGTATTGTAATATTTTAATGAATCTCTAGTTCTTTGGTTATGTAACTTGATTTGAGACTTCTTGTTTAATGAAAGTCAACTTCTATTTCCATCTTATTTGCATCTGATACTGAATGTTCATGATTGAAGGATTTGCATGGATTGTGGTGACTGTGTTGTAATGGATGTTTGATTGCAATGAAGTTATAGTGTTTTCAGTTTCTTGAAACTTTGAATTCAAGAGGATCTTGTTTTCAGAGTTTTTCCTCCTTAGGCTGCTGGAAGACCTGATTTCCAGAGCAGACCTTTACATCTTCTCCTCAATTTCTTCCTCCTACTCACCCTTACTACAACTTACTGGCTGAAGTTGATCAAGACCTCATTTGCTTGTGCATACTACCACAGTTTTCTGAGTTAAAACGATATTCTCTTGAGTCTGCCCCATTTGACCTCTTTAAATCCATTAACCGTGACATATAACCTGATAGGTACTGGGCTTACCTCTGCCACAATCCTGAGGTGACTTCTGGTGCTAACACTTTCTACTAGACAATTGATAGTGTTACTCTTCTGGTAATCTCAAGATACCCAAATGGTCCTAGGAAATCTTCACTTGGTAGCATAGGAGACTGGTCAAATTTTATGGATAAAATTCATCAAGTCATTCGTATGTATTAAGAGCCAGACTTTTAACAAAAATTGTTTGAAGGCAAATTCACATTGTGAATCATGTATGAGAAGTTCCCAAACATTGCTACACTGGGACCTATTGGCTACATGGGCATTTTCAACGATTTTTGGATGTGGCGCAGAGTGAATGCCACGGGGTCCTGAAAAACATAATCAATAATGTATTAAAAGGTTTAGAATGATGTGGATTCCGTGAGTAATAAAGGTATCACAGAGAGTCTTTTTCTTTCTAGTTTTCAAATAGAGACAAAATCAAATTGTCCTGTGGTGAGATAGATATGTGTAGAGTATTTCTGAATAGTTAATTTTGGGTTTGGGACGAGGAACTGTAATCTCAGGGATTGAAAACATTTTTAAAGATTTCAAAATTTAAAAGAAAGATGATACCAAACATATCAAAACTAGATTTCCCATTCACCAATAACTACCAAAAAAAGGCATCATTATTTTGAAAGATTAATCAATTTGACAAATTGTTTCTTTTGGTGGCTAGTGGTTGGTGGCTACTGGGAACGTGCTTCTGCGTAAAAACTATTTCTAAACCTTTATTATATGAGTTTTCCATCCAAAATATAACTATGTTGCCATTTTCCTTTAGAATTCCTTCTCTGTTCTTTTGTATCTTGAAACACAAGTTGGCATCTTTTTTTCATGGCAGAGACTATCATTTGTGGTTGTAGATTTAGCTTATGTCAAGGCTTTTTATTTTGTTTACTAACAAGACATTTAGCTTCTCTTCCCAGAACGACAACATGATATGTTGGTTTTACCTCATCCAGATATCAGAAGTGTGCAATATATGCTACATCAATGATTGTTAATATATTATTGATTTTTGGAAGATGAGCCTTCTATCTTCATATCATTGATGCTTGAGAAGAAGCTCGTTAACAGAGCAATATTGATATCTCACAGAATTGTGTTAAGACATATGTAACTCCAACCATATATGTTCTAATGGGATTAGACAACTACTAAGGTGAATATTTCGATCTCGTTCTTGTGGTTATGTGCCAGTTTCATTGGTGTGTTGTGTCTCGTTGTCTTTATTGTTTTTCATAAAATAATTAACATAAAATTGTTTGTTTTTCATGATAAAATTATTTAACTTTACATATTTTAATTTTAGTAGCTTAAATAATTTTTTGAATAATAAACGTATTTTAATTTTAAACTATTAATTTTTTTTAGATAAAAACAAATACAATTTTAGATTATTAAAAAAAAATTATAAAAAACAAATACAATGTAGATTTTTGTATTTTCTGTATCTCTTATACAGAAAGAATAAAAAAAAAATACAACGCAGATTCCTTATCTCTTATACAGAAAAGATAAAACACAAATACAATGCAGATATTCCACCTTGGGCTGTAATAGAGCACGTAATTTCTTAAAAAACTTAATTATCTAAGATTGTGGATTTATTTACTTCCATGGCTTTTGCTTTCCACTTACACACTTTTGAAAATCAGCTTTATGGCTTTTGCTTCCCACTTGCACTCCTTTGAAAATCGGCTTTATGGTTCCGCAAGAAACTTCCTATTAGAAAAACAAACTTATAACTTCTTGAACGGCGCAATTACAAATTTATGCTAAGAGCGTGTACCTTTCTGTGAAAGAGAGACCGAGTGTTTGTTAGAATATCATTCTGTGTGTTTATCAGATTATATATTTAAAATTCTTTGTAGAAATGTCCTTTCATGATTTCTTTAATTTATTTTTAATTAATTGTCATATTATTTTAAAAAGTTACATATAATTTATTTTAATCTCTATTATTTTTGCAAATTGAATTTAATTCGTCTTGATAAATTTGCAAATTGAATTTAATTCGTCTTAATAAATTATCTTATGGTGGACTTGTTTTTATAGAAAATTATTTGGGAATGAATAAAAGTTTACCATTTGTGTGGTCTCAAGTACCGAGGAGAAGGCTTATCTCAAAAACTTTACCCAATGTTATCTTTCTACACGAGACTTTAGTGTATGAGGAGAACGCTAGGAACTTCATGTTTTCTCTCAGGACGGAGTGGATGTCTTGTGTTGTTAGCTCAGTTGGAAACTTGGGTGGACTTCTAGTGTCTTGGGACCCTCGATTTTTTGAATTTTTGCATGTCCTCACCTGTGGCAGTATTTTCTTGACAGGTTCCAGCTTAGTGGATAAAATGAAGCTTGCACTTCTGAATGTTTATGGCCCTTGCACAGATCGCAAGCATTTTTGGAAAAAAAATGGAAGACAGGGGACTGTTAGCACATGCTAACTTGATTATGGCAGGGGATATGAATTTCACTTTAAATTATGATGAGATTTGTGGCATATCAGCATTGAATGATACATTGGCAGTCTTCTTCAGGGATTTGTTTGAAAACTCTAATTTAGTGGATGTGGCTCCTGCCGAGTTGGCACCTACGTGGCATAATGGTAGATCAGGGGAGTCTAGTATTGATAAAAGACTTGACAGATTTTTTGTGGCGGAGGAACTTATTGGACCAACCATGAGGTATAGATCGTGGGTGGAATTTTTTTTTTTATTTGATCATGCCCCTATTTTACTTCAACTGGATATTGGGATTCTGATGGTAGCTCATCCTTTCAAGTTCAATCCAGTATGGCTACGTGATGATTCATTTGCCTCCTTAGCTAGTGAAGTTTGGAATGATGTACAGTTTCAACAAGTCAAAGGGGCGCAAAGGAGATTAGTCGAGAAGCTATCCCTACTTAAAAAACGGGTAAAAAATTGGTCAAAAGAAAAAAGCTTACAGGATCAGGAAAAATTGGAAAAGATGGAAGTTGAATTGGAAATGCTCTATGTTCAAAAAATTAAAGGAACTCACACTGCAGAATCTGATCAACGATTGATGTTTTTGGAGTCGAAGCGCAACAAATATTTGATGGAAGAGGAAGAACGATGGAGGCAAAAGAGCAAGGCTATCTAGATTAAGAGTGGAGACATCAATACAAAATTCTTTCATTGATATGCGAGCTACAGGAGGAACAAAAAACACATGTGGGGTATAACAGATGAAGATGGACGGGTTCATTCAGGTCAAGAGGCCATTAAAGACGAAGCGATTTCTTACTTTAATTCTTTCTCTCGGGACACAAGTCAGAATAATCTTAGTGATCAGTTGGTTATTGTCTGATTATACCCAAAGATTGTATTGGAGGATGAAGTAACAACTCTTGAAAAGCCTTGCACAATTAAGGAAATTTTATATGTTCTCAAAGGTTTTGCAAAGGATAAAAGTCTCAGCCCAGATGTGTGGACTGTTGAATTCTTCCTACACTTCTTCGACTTGGTTGGTCAAGATTTGCTTGCTATTGTGGAGGATACTAGGATATGTGGTGAAGTTTACCAACCGATCAATTCTACCTTCATAGCTCTGATCCCAAAAGTTAACAATCCTAGTTCTTTCAACGACTTCCATCATATTGCTTTGTGTAACTTATGCTCAAGATTATTGCAAAAGTAATTGCGAGGAGACTTAGGCCAATTCTTTGTCGTACTTTGTCTAAAGAACAGTTGGGTTTCCTCAAGGGCAGACAGATTTTAGATGCAATAGGGACAACACAGGAATGCCTTCATAGTATCAAGCAAAAAAAACTTCAAGCTATCATTCTGAAGTTAGATTTTAAAAAGGCTTACGATTGCACAAACTGGGATTATCTAAGGTTTATGCTTATTCATTGTGGCTTTGAACTTCTTATGACAAATTGGATTATGGGATGTGTTGCCTCAACAACATACGTCATCTTGATCAATGGTGAGGCCAAAATTTCTTCAAAAGTGGAAGAGGATTGCGACGAGGCTGTCCACTGTCTCTTTTCTTCAATCTAGTGATGGAGGGCTTGAGTCTCTCTCTTAAAAAAGGTCAATCTGAAGGGAAGTTGTCAGGAATCAAGGTTTCTAGGATTATTAAGATCCTCCATCTACTCTTTGTGGATGATGTGCTTATAATGTCCAGAGCATCGATTACAAAATGGCAGGAAATACACAAAACTCTAAATGCCTTTTGTGGTGCTAGGGGATTGATGATCAACGTTAACAAGTCCACCTTTTTACACTATGGTGTCCAATAGAGAACTCTAGATGATTTGAAAGTTTTGTTTCATTTCAGCTTCATGAATCTTTCAGCTGGTTTTAAATACCTTCGTTTCTTTTTAAAGTTGGATAGTTACAAGGCGGAGGATTGACAGTGGCTTTTATTGAAGTTGGAGAACCGTATTCGCCACTGGTGCAATCGATTTCTTACTTTGTGGGGAAGATTTGTGTTGATTAAAGCGATGCTAGAGAGTCAGCCAATCTGTTGGATGGCTTTGGCTCACTTTCCGGCTTAAGTTCTGAATCAGATCCGTAAGCTGGTTCTTTTCTTTTCTTTGGTCTGGCAACAAACTAACTCAGACTTACCATTTATGCAATTGGGAGACCATCTCAAAACCAAAGGTTTTTGGTGGTTGGGGTTTGAGAAACATCTTTTGTTTTTCCACGTCACTGGCGGCTAAAACTTTGTGGCGTGGATTGATGCAACCCAATATTTGGCAAAGTGTGTTAAAAGACAAATATTTCCCCCATATCTCTATGACGACTTGGTTGCGAACAAATTCTCCAGACTCATCTTTTGGCTCACAAACCTGGAAAAACTTACTGAATACTTTACCTTTGATTGTGCATTGGCTTGCATGGAAACCGGGTGCGGAAGATTCCATTATTGTTGGAAAGGATCAATTATTGGGCATGGGGAAGGAATCCATTCTATGTACTGAGTTGATTACTTGTCTAAATAGTAAAAATGTATATTTTCTTTATCAAGTTAGCCAAGCTTCTTCGCAGGGCACGATCTGCTCCAATTGGCTAAACAACTCAGAACTGGGTCTGGAGGGCGACATTGCATTCGAATGGGAATGGTACAGAAAGAGCTTGATTGGATCTGGCATTCTATTAACTGATAGAGTGGATGAGTTAAGATGGACAGGTGGAGATAGTTATGGTCAGATCACAGTTAAAAATGTCTATAATGCACTTGCAACCAGATTATGGGAAAACAAATTAGGAGGTTAGAGGAAAAAATTGTGGGGTTGGGATTGTCCACAAAAGATTAAGATTTTTTCCTGGCTAGTGATTGAAGACAAAATACTTACCTGGAATAATTTACAAAAGAGAGGATGGGTAGGGTTAGGATTCTATCATCTTTGCAAAGGAAATCAGAAAACTAGAAAACATCTCTTTATTTAGTGCTCTTTTACTTGTTCAGTTTGGAAAAGGATCAACGTGGCCCTCGAGCTTACTACAGGGTAGACAGGATCATTAGTGAAGGAATGTTTTGAAAACTGGGCTTTTTAGAATCCAAATTTTCCATCATTGCCATCTTTTATATGTTGGTTCATTTGGCTTGAAAGGAACATGTCTATCTTTGAGTCAAGGAGTCCTTCTATTGAGAAGATATATTTTCTCTCCTTAGGTGTGGCGAGTAGCCACAGGCCAAAGGAAAAAGTCCATACTAATAGATGCTTATCTCTTGCACAACTAAGTGATAAAATCATAGGATGGTTTGATGGGGCAGCACAAAGGAACGGGGAGCTAAGTGGCGTGGGAGGAGTCATCAAAATCAATGATCACATGGTCTACAAGTGGACTCTTAACTGTGGTAGAGGAACAAATACAAGAGAAAAACTTATGGGTGTTTGGGCTTCTCTAACCTTGGCTCATAGACTTTCTATTACAGACTTTTATGTTATAGGGGACTCAAAAATAGTCATCGATTGGATTAATGGAAAAGACACTCTACAAGCAATTTCAATATACTGTTGGAAGGACAGGATAAAGGAACTCATAAAAAAATTTACGTTTACTTCCTTTGCGCATGTATACAGAGAAGAGAACCAAGACATTGATTGCTTATAAAAAAAAGGCCCTCGCTTTGTGCCCATTGAACATAATATATAATCAGTGGGAAGATGGTCGAGATGGACCAAAGCTCTTTTTAAAGTTGTACTAGAAGTCTATCTAGGGGGTATTATCTTTGTGCTGACTTGAAATGAAGGGTGTTATGCATATTTTGCTTGTATGAAAGACAAAAAAGTTTTGGAAAAAGTTTTGTCTATCTGTCTGGAAAGTTTATGTTGCCAATTTTTGGAAAGGCAATTAGATGTGCCATGTAGAACACAGAAATCGATAGACTTAGAACTCAAGGAGTGTATTTGGTTGTAATGATTTAGAATATGTGAACAGATTATATAAATATTAATATAATGTGCAATTTTCAGTGGAAAAAAAAAGTATCGAGGTAATGAGGCTTATGTTAAGCATAGATCCCAGTAAAGTAAATCCCTTACGAAGAAATACTTATATCGAAGTCCTAAACGTCCTAAATGTTTACAAAGTTATTTTTCTGATAACGTATAATTTTTTGGAAGAGAAAGCTTTACATAGTTGTTTTTTTGGTAACGTATAATTTTTGGAAGATTATAAACATTAAATTTATTTTTACATAAAAACAATACATAAGATATAAAAGAGATTACAAACATTAAATTTATTTTTACATAAAAGCAAGAAACAAGATATAAAAGAGATTATAAACATTAAATTTATTTTTACATAAAAAAAAATACATTATAAAAGATTATAAGCATTGAATATCAAATCAATACAACCCCCTATGGATTTGAACTTGTGACCTCTTAAGAGGAAACACATCTTCTTAACCATTAGACCCACTCAAGTTGTATAAAAACAATTCAATAATTACAAAATTTAAAATAATAATTTGTCAAGATATTAATATTTAATAATTAAAATTTTTAAAATATAAAAACAATCCAATAATTAAAAAAAATTAAAATAATCATTTGTCTATATATTAATATTTAATAATTTAATTAAAATAAGAATATTTTGCATAAAAACAATAATAATAATTTTAAAAAAATTCCCCAGATGGGGTGACACGGGGCACAATAGTGCCACGCGGGAGCGAGCCGGGACGCAGCTTTAATGCATCCACCGGCTCACATCACCTCGGACAATAACTCAGCATGAATCTGCGCAGGAGCATTCAAACGATGAGGCCCCTCGTGCAAGGGAAGGGTATCCCTCACCAGAGCACTATCCAGCAGACTTTAATGGCGATGGTTAATGTTTCGGCTATGGCAATTGTATTTGCATTCGTGCTCATTATCCGAGTAGCAAGACCAAGCAGCAAGTCGCTCCAGGAGGCCTCCGTCTCATAGGCGAACCAGAGCTGTGGCAGCCTCTCTCCTGTTTCATCGGCACAGTGGCCGCACTCGGCAACCTCGCCATTCCTCAGGAGCAACTTGACTGAAGTCGATAGCATTCAGATATTACACTGGGATCCCGCCATGCCCCGAGCCAGAGGGAAACCGCTAAGGGGAGCGGCCTGGTACACGACGGAGTCACGGTGCAAGAGAAAGGAGAAATTTGAGAAAGCCATGGTGATGGCAGCTAGGAGATGAAAGAGCAGACCACGCACGCCTCCAATGGCATACGTGGAGGAGGTCATCCCGGAAGGAGGCATGCCAAGCCCTCCTGAGCACACCCTGTTTATGGTACCGGAAAATTGGAATCCAAGCTCGAACTTTGGCTTGGATAGCACATGACCGCCTGCAAGCAGCACGCTTGACCCTTCCACAGCCACCGCTGAGATGCCTTACTCCCCCTGTTACATGGAAGAGGAGGTTCCTCCCGAACCCACCAAGGAAGCGGAGCCAGAGCAAGCACGACATCGGCACAGGACACAGGAAGCAGAGGCGGCCACCAGCGAGGAGTTAATGGACAGCCACCGCCCGGAGCAGCCACCTTCAGTTGACTGGGGATACCTCAATCTCGTCTTTGAGATTAGGAATACGCTGGAAGACCAAATCTTCCGCCTAGCGCAAATGGATCAACGGCTTGACATGTTCTTTGCGGCACATTCCAGAACTCCGTCAAAGAAACAATGTCCGACTTGTGCGTGAGCTTACTCGTTCCCAATGAGATGGAGGCACTCCGAGGACGAGGACAAGCATCACGGTTCAGAGGTTACTTAATGTTCCGAACTCGACTTTGGTTTTGGTGTTGTTGTTATATTTTATGCCTTAAGATAGCTAGCTACCAGTTTTTCTTAGCACTAGTTAGGAGAACCAGTTTCATGCTCGCGACTGTTAGTCCTGGTTTCCTTCGGGTAGGACGTAGCATCGTCAACTCTGTTAATTTTGCTAATTCTGCACACTGGGTGACAAATGGACATGGATGCCCAGCTGTCCCGGTTTCCTGCTCAGGCGGGACAGCTAGCATCATTTACAGTTATGTATTTTGTTTATGGTAATATAATAGGCACCACCCTTTTTTACTTAAAAAATAATAATAATAAAATATAAAAACAATAATAATAATTTAAAATATTTAAAATATAAAAACAATAATAATAATTTAAAATATAAAAACAAATTCAATAGTTACAAAATTTAAAATAACAATTTGTAAAGATATTAATATTTAATAATTAAAAAAAAAATTAATATAAAAACAATCCAATAGTTTAAAAAAATTAAAATAATCATTTGTCTAAATATTAATATTTAATAATTTAATTATAATAAGAATATTTTACATAAAAACAATAATTTAAAAAACTTAAGATAATAATTTTTCAAGATATTAATATTTAATAATTTGATTATAATAGGTTAATATTTATAATTTGATTATAATAAAAATATTATAGAAGATTGATATGCTTTTGAAATTGTAATTTAAACTATAGAAAATTAAACTAAATAAAAGTCTAATAATTAAACTACTCCTTTTGGAGTAACAAAATAAAAGAATTAGATTGCTAGAATTTGGTAGTGTGGAAAAACTCTTTAAAAAGACTAATACTTAAAATACGGAAAAGCAACAAAATGAGAAATTCCAAAACACAATTAGATTACTGGAATTTGGTAATAATTTTGTGGAAAAAATTGAAAAGTTTAATAATTAAACTACTACTTTTGGAGAAGCAATAAAAAGAGAAATTCCTAAAATAAAAAAGTTATTTTGTTGAACAATTAGATTGCAAATTTGGCACTTTATGATTATTCAATGTTTTTATTTAAATTGAAAAGATTATTTTACTTCTATAGAAAAGTGCCTTTCTAAGTTATAGTGTTTCTTGGTCATCAAGTGATTTTTTTTTTTAAGTTGAAGTTGTTTGTGGATTGATTAATTGCAAATTGTATAAGAGCATATTACAAGACTCTCAAACCAAGCTCATCGTGATCATAAGTTTTTTTAATAAATAGAAAATATGCATTTTAATGATATAAAGTTTTTTTTATAAATAAAAGAGTATTAAAAATATATTTACGTGTTAATATAAAAATAAGATTATGCCACCTGCTTCACTACAGCAGGGAAACCAAGATAGGTGGTCATCGAGTGTATATGTGATTATAACTGAAAATGGTTCTGACTAGAAGGATCAGAATGTTCTACTGTGCAGTGACCATGGCCGATTGTTTTACATAGTTTGACAGAGAATTTTAATTCTCTACAAAATTGACTAAGGCAAAAAGAAACCATAAAACCCAACAGAGCTAGCTTGGACTTGGTCGTCCCTGGGCATTGTAGGTTGGGATGAAGAATTGTCCACATGTTGGACATCGTTTTCTAGCTAGAGCAACCATCATCGCATCCATCAGAAGGTCCAAGCGTTGTCCCAAGAAGTTCTGGATATGGGCATGTTCATCCATTTTTTGCCACAGCTCAAATATGAGCTAAAGGTGCTCCTCTGCAAATCGAATTGGGGTCGGCGGAGGCGGTTCCTCCGCCGTGTCTGCATCCATTCCTTCCACTGCCTCAGTTGCGTTCCCTATGTCTGCTATGTCCATTGTGTCTCATTCTGTGTCCATCGTTGCCATTGCTTTCAAGGGCTTGGCCACTTGTCGGCTAGGGGGAATCTCTTCCTCCACTATGCAAGAACCAGTGTCATAGAAATGGTCTAGAGAATGGGCTTTTGGAGGGTCAATTACAGGGCTACGACTGAGCAGAAAGGAAAATTTCTCGGGAGGGAGCATTTATGCCATGAAAGGGATGTTGCCAAGGTTAATGGTGGGAATTGGGGTGGGGGGTCGGTTTTGCCTGAGACGACTGAAGATAGTGAGGGTGAGCTGGGAAGGGGGAAGACGATTGCATTTAGTGTAGGCACTGTAATACAATGGGCCTCACCTAGACTTTCCACACTCCCTGGGCATGTTGCGAGCTTGGATGAATGGAATCAGAGAAGGCTTGAGCAGGCACAAAGCGAAAAGGTTGTGGAAGATCCAAAGAAGGTCGAGGAACATGCGAGCTAAATGCCAAGGAGGAATGAGAGAATGATCTGGCATCCCAACTTTCATAAAACCTTGCTAGTTGACGTGGGAGGGAGCCATGAAGGCCGAGGTGAATGCAAGTGAAATATCCCTAATCCAACTAATCTGGATATTTACTATGGAACTAGTGTTATGTCTCACAGATTTGGTACTTTGGGGGTTCATGGATGCGTTTTATCTTCAGATTTGATACTCTAGGGGTTTCTAGATGCGTTTTAGTTATGTGCTTGAGATGTTTTGTGGTTGTTGCATGTGCATGTTATACATTATGGTTTAAACAATATATATATATGATGCATGCGGAAATAAGTAACAACAACCGCCCAATAATACGTATTATGAAATTTAAGCAGGGAAATACAATGAAATAGTGGAAATATAGAAGATAGTCATCATCTAGATCTCATAGATCGTCACTGGAATACAAGAAAATAACATAAAATACATGTGATCAGAAGATGAAGGCATATTTGATACATGCATGGATAGATCGACAAAATCGATAGTTCCGGAGAAGCACTGTAACCGCTACAAACTGGAATACTCGTCCGGAAGGTTGTACCCATCAAAATGGGCTAAAAATTGTCCCAATAGAGGCGCCCTGGCCTCTAAACTGATCTCGGTGACTGTCAAATGGCAGATCTATCCTCTAATGCTCCAAATCTCGTCCCCTAGGGGTCTGCGCACCTCTTGGGCTCTCTAGATGCGCCCAAGTGATTCCACCAACGAAATCGTCTGATATAGGACTCAAAATTTTCGCCCCAACAAATGCGGAACTCGATCCGAAGTGTTTCCCCAGATCTACTCTGATGCTTTGTTTATGACCCCAATTGTCCTTCCACAAGAGTTGTGCCCTAGATGGCTTAATGATGCACTATGAAGGATTCCACCATCCGAATATGATGGTAGGTGGCTCAATTAATGCGCCCTGACTGGATCTCAACTGGGTCGGAAGGAAACTACAATCCGAGCTCTGATCTCATGCAGCTACACAAACCCTCTATCTGACCTTGCGCCCTCACTGGATGAGCTGCGCAACACTGTAAACTAGATACTCCTGACTAACATGGTGAAATACCTGGATGGTATCTCCAATGGGCTAGGGTGTGTCTCTCAACATCGAAACCGATCAATGGTGGTGGTTTCCTCCAGAAATCCAGAAAATAGTAGAAGTTGAATCTCTTCCTCCTCTAGGAACTCTCAACATCAAATCATAACATAGCATAATGAAGAATTAGGTCGAATTCCTCCCTTTATACTCTTCCCGATCTAATTCACCATTGACCTAACTTAAGCTAGGCGCTTTTCCTCCTAAGGTGAGTAATTAATTAATTAAGTCCCCCTTTAGCACCTTTTCGTTCTAATTCTTTGTTGACTTAGGCTTAAGTGACTTTTCCTATACTTTTTGGCTTAATTCGTCGTTTAGCCACCAAATCACCCTTATTTCTCCCTTTGTTCTTTGTTTATGCATGATTATAATCTACGGGAACACATAGACTACTAAGTCACTCCCTACTGACCTACTCTTGGGAACGAGACATCACATCAAGCATGGTGCAGGTACACCCAACCTAGTTCATGCATGGCTCCCTTAAATTTCCTCGGAGTTCCCAACGAACCTCCATTGAGTCGCAGTGAATGTGGGTCATTCTAGCTGGGGGGACGGGAGGCTGGCAACAAGGATTAATAGCTCCCTACGCTTCCTAATGCCACCTGGCTCCCACTTTCGTCCACTTGTCACGCCATCTGGGGGTCAATGATGTAATGTTAGTTGTCATGAAAACAAGTTTTTTTGTATGAAAACAAGTATTTTTGGTGAGGGTTTTTTTTTATGAAAACAAGTATTTTTGGTGAGGATATTTTTTTATTTTTTTGATGAAAACAAGTATTTTTGGTGAGGGTTTTTTTGACAAGTCAATTTCATTTTTGTTTTTATAGTTTCCAAAATTTATAATCTGGGTCATTTTAAAATTGTAATGTCAATTATTATGTTATAAGAATGGAGTCAAAGTTTTATTTTTTAATTCATTTTTATAAAAATATTACTATCTAGGTCATCTTAAAATAGGTCAAAACATTTAAGATAAAGTTTCATGAAAAAAGTCTCAATATTGAAATGGAACTATAACTTTTGACATAATTTCTACTTAAAGACATTTTTTACTTAAAAAAAAAAGGATCATATGAATACTCCTTATCCCACGTAGTGTTGAACACTTTAACCCAAACAAATCCATGAAGTCATCAAATATAATCATAATTATGAGCTCTTAGAGATGAAATCACACATAGAACATTAAAAGAAATGTCTTCGAGTTAGCTAAACATTGTTAATAGACCAATTAAAAATGTTTTGTTTTATTATTTTTGTTAAATAACCGTTTTTAAAAGTAACATAAAATTGTAAAAGTGTGATGTGGAATAACAATTAATTGAAATAGCTTAGTGCATCATATTGTGTTTTTGAGAAATTGGAAGATCATACTTTTAGCCTCGATTAATGAGAGACTAACAAAATAGTTGAATGTTTGTGTAAAGCATATATCAAGATTTATTCTCACAAAAAATACAAAGGAGACGAGTTTAAGAAGGAATGTCTCCTCAATTCGTAGCTTCTAATATAACCAAAAAACCAATATTAAGATCATGTTTTTAGTTGCTACTATTGCTTAGACTATTTCCTTTAGAAGTCTTTATCTAGTAACTATTTCTTGAAATCCCAATAGCATTTGTTCCTTGCTTTAATGGTGCAAACCTTCATTTGATGTGGTTAATGATTAGTCACTTAGGCTTAATAGGAATAGATTTTGCTATTAATCATTCACTTAGCATTAATAGAAATAACCAACATAATGTAACAAATATCAACACAAATATTTTAATGGATTCCATCATAATTATCAACACAGAATGCCTTAGTACCTCCTTTCTAACTATACTACACAATTAAAAATTATAACAATACATTTAAAAAACTTGATTTCACTTTAGTAAAATAATAATCTAACTTATTATAATACATGTTTAAAAATTGACATTATTCTTACTTAAAGAGTGAAAGCATGACATTTACTTTTACACACTCTTTCAATTTCTCTATAATTTAACAACTTTTAATTTGAATAATTGAAAATAAACTTATTGGTTGGGGGCTATCTATGAATATAGTTTTAATTGTGTAATGTGTCAAAAAATGTAAATGATGTTATATTATTTGTAACTGTGCAATGTATTGGATATTACAAAAGACATTGGGATTCGAATTTCGATGCAAAACATAATTTTAATGCAGGGACTCGATGCTTTGCATCTATTACCCTTGTTTAATTAATAGTTTTATGTTATGTTAATGCATGATGTCGTCAACTAAAGTGAATTTGTAAGTACAACCATTATAATTAAAAAAAAAAAAAAAAATAGAATTTGCGACAACATTTTTATGTCTTTAAATTTGTAATAATGTTTTTTCAATCCCTTTTATTAGTCCATATTGAATGTGATGCGACTATAGTATTTGATTTACCTTTGACTTCATATTAGTTATGTCGATGATTATATATTTTTGTCAAATTTCTAATATTCGAGATAACAAACTTTAAATTTTGTTTTTTATATAATAAAAAACGTTTATTCTTAGTTATCTCATTGGACAATAGTTTTGAAGTCATATTGCAAACTTCACTCTTCCCAATGTTTTATTTTTCATTCATTCCTAAAGTTTTTTGTTCCTTCCAAATGTTTTATTTTTCATTAATATTATTGCCAAGACAATGCATTTGTTCATTATAACCAAAGTTTTAACCTTTTGCTTTGTTAGGCATTAACAACTCTTGTGTCAATGCATTAATACTTATGCATTTCAATGTCAAGGCTTTAAAGTATTCTGACAAATGCAACCATGTCTCCACTGCCACCATCTAGACAGTGTTACCTTGACAAGATGGCAACAATAGACCCATATCGCAACCATTGTCTCCACCACATAGAGAGCACCACCTTCACAAGAGGGCCTCAACAGACCCATACCGCCCTGCATGAGAGAATGGTTGTGGCTATTGGGCCTCAACAGACCCATATCGCCTTATATGAGAGAATGGTTGTGGCTATTGTAGTTTCTTCATGGTCAACATAAGCAAGTTCTTTATATATAGCTCAATCAACCAAGTAATTGACATATTAATCAACATAATCAACTACTTTCTACACCTTTGTTTTTCCTATCTCACCCGCACCTGGACTAAAACTACTTCTGTTGGGTATGGAACTGTGCTTAGCGATATGGTTTGGGACTAGATATGCTCGAACAAAAGAATAAACTATTGGACCTATCTAACAAAAGAATCAATTGTTGGACCTATTACTACTGATTGGGATGTTGGGTCTTGATCTACTATGGGTGGAACTTCGACGTCTACATATTTAACTGCTCATATGGCTTCATTTGGACCAGGAACTAAACTGCAGTTATGCATCAACTGGATCTCAACATTGTAATTCCATTTGGAGAACCAACATTAAAGTTAGCATTCTTATGGACCTGTAACCATGATTCTCGTACTAGTGTACTTATATAGATAGTTATGATACTCATTGTCTTCCTCTTAGTTGCCCGCTAGAGCCCGGAGCCCACCGCTTCTCCAAATTACACATATGATCATGCCAAAAAAAGAACCAATGTTCAAAATCAACAAGGTCTTGGCTTTCCATGTGTCAGTGAAAAGTAGAAGGCATGGCCAAGCTTACGTGAAAGTAAGGCATGGCTAGAGAGTATCGATGCCAAGTGCACTAATCTTTGAAATGGGAGTGGGAAGCTACCTTGACTCCCACCATGGATGGCCCATGTGGTTTCTACTCTTGTGCTCCTTCTTAGTTTATGTATATTACAAAATATGATTCAAGATGCAAGAGATATGCACCGAGGTGAGAGACTGCATGAGACAATGTGGTGCATTCCCATATCAAAGATAGAAGATGACATTCCTAGAGCAAGGCCAGTTTCAATTCAAACCAGTAACAAACTTCTTACCTCTTATAAACCCTGTTATTTTTCACCTTAGGCGCCCACCCAGAAAGGGCCTTAGAAAACCCCGACAATATCAAGCATATGTTGAATTTCTCCATTTTGGTCAAAAGGCTGGCGCAGATTGGCTATTTCGAGCTAACTTGTTTTTCTTGTTGTCTATTCCATTGGTTGCCCGGGCATAGAAACAAAAAGAGACATGGGACTGGTACAAGGGTCTTTCCATTTTGCACAATGATTGAATGGGAACGAACCACTCAATTGATTGGGAAGGGACTACAATTGTTAACAGCACAAGAAACTATCTAACTCCCTAATTTATCATGTGCTCTCATGTCCCGCCTCCCTACGCATAAAACCATTTCTCAATTGGAAGAAACTCAACTTCGAAATCAATAGTCGCACACCCTATCTTTGAATCTTGATCCTGATCAGCTACGTTGGTATTCATATCATCTTATGCATTTCTCGAATGAACTGAATTCCCCTGTCTAACCCACCCTAAGCATCTTGAAGAATCAATTTGATTCGCTTCTCTGCAAGTGTCACTACTATGTGGAAGTGTGAACATTTGGAACAACTAGCATGAATCCAACTATCTGCAAGTGTCTCTACTATGTGCAAGTGTGAACACTTGGAACAACTAGCACAACTTGAATTCTCCAATGCTTATATTGTCATTTCCAATTAATTTAGGGATTAGCGTACTAATTTAGGGATTACAATTTTCATAAGCTTTATTATTATTGTTATTTTGTTATAGTTCTAGCTTTTATTGTATAGGTAATTCCTACACCATCATCGATTCTCTTAATACCCTATTGGCAGCTCTACATTTTTTCAACTTTTTAAAGCATCAAATAATAAATTATGTAGCTGCCTACCTAGGGTCATACGATTATTGTCCTTCATTAGCAATTTTTGAAACTACAAATGTGATCTTTTGGTTATTCCTAGTATTTTCATTTTCATGCTTCGTTCATGACTGAAAGCATGAACGAAGCTTTTACCTCTTTATCTAAATATTATGAAAGGTGGATGGCTCTACAATTTTTGTTAATAAAGATTTTTGTTTCCTGCTATGAAGCTCATCTTCTTTATTGACTCCTCAAATGTGAAACATGCTTTGGGTTGTTATTTGAATCACCAATAATCCATTTGATTTAAACCATGATATATATTTTTTGTAGCTCCTGGTCATGACTATCCTTGTCATTACATTTTGGTTTATAAAATTTCCCCTCTCCTGAACTTTAGAAACCAAACCCACCTTGTCGCGCAATGATGAAGTTCGATGCACCTGGTCGTGGCCTATACCTTGTGGGAGGTGGCAGTCTGGCAACGATAAGCCCATCACCTCAAGCTAAGTCTCGGGTTCCGCATGTACTCCTGGCATTCATTTCACGAAATGCCTTTCATTTGGTATTGAAGAACCTTTGTTCATGCACGCTAGGGTATTGATGAGTTTTTTGGTCTGAAATGTCGCTCTGGTCTTCTCCTAGAAACCTTCCATACTCACTCTGTTTTATTGTCTGCCTTTTGTATCCCCATGGCCCCAGTCACCGGGATTGAACCCAATGGCTCTCAGACCCTGCCCCTGTGTGATGATGCAAGGGAGGATCTCGAGAGTCAAGGCTGGCTTGTTTTTCTTGAGAAATTCCAGGGTTTTAACTTGCGAACTGCTTAGGAATTTGCCCTTTCTTTTGACGGATGTCGAACCAAGGTAGGAGACATTCAGGTCGAGGTCACAAAGGAATTTTTAGGTCAAGTAGCAGGTCTTCCTTTGAGCGGGCAGAAGTGGTTCAAAAACGCCAAGGTCGAGGAGGTTCCATGGATTTTGTTCTTCACATCTCGAAAAATCAACTGTTGTGATAAAGGTATGCCTGTGTCCTTATTGAAAACTCGGTGGCATGGTTTGCTAGCAGTCTTGAAACAATTCGTGACGTGCGAGGGCCGCTTTGGTTTTTTTTTTCTATATCACATACGTCTGTTGATGAATTTCATCAAGTTTCAATTAAATATGCCCTATTACCTGTGGAGAAGCCTGTATAAAATAGTGAAGAGGTATAAGAGACAACGATTGGATTCAAGCATGTTTCACCATGATTTGATAAAGATATTGTTGGTACATCAATTGAAGTTACAAAATGATGACTAGAATGCCTTCCTAACCCGAAATGGTTTCGTTAACTCCAATGCTGTAGAGGTTGACAAACCCATGATAGAGGAAACCATAGTCCCGGCCAGAGCGGTTCCTTCATCTACAGAGGCCTATGTTATGGCCACCCTCAGTGAGCCTATACCCGACCCAAAAGTTGTTGAGCAGAGCCATGAACAACACGCCCATTCTAACGCCTCTGCTAAGAACACAAACAGGCCTATGTGCAAACCACCTAAAGGTGACATCGATCTAGGTTTTAAAAATAAAAGGGCAGGTAGGTTGATCTCAAGGAAATTACGAAATAAACCAAACTCTCATGAGAGCTCGATCAAAACGATCGAGATCCATGAGAACTCTGATTCAGAAATCGAAAGATTCTTGGCCGAAGAAGACCCTCCTTATCTCAAACCAGGTCTCAACCAGGCTTACAATTTTGTATATAATTTGCCACCCTGCCTGAAGCACAATCAAGCATTTCCAGGTATCAAGTTTGATAAGAAATCCATAGGCAACAGTGGAGACGTTCCGGCACATGACCATGGGTATTCTCAAGCGGTTGTCACAAATTCACAATGTGAAATGTGTTTGTTCTGGATTGATAAGTATTATGCAGACATACCCATTTTACAATCGCAAATCAAAACCCTCACTATTCAGGTCGACTCACTAACGGATGAAAATCATAGGCTAAAGTCTGTTGTTCACAGACAAGGCAAACGTTTGAAAACAACTAGGAACATAATAGTGAAGAACGTCGAGAGTGTAACAACAATGGTCAATTCCGAAATATTGTAAATCGAATTGATTTTCCAGTTAAAGGTAAAGATTTGTTTTTATCTTAAATTGTGTTATATCTTGGTTTATAGAGTAAATTAGATTTTGTTGCTAAAATAAGACTAGCTACAGAATCAGCAAATTTTGTAGCCAGTCTATTCTTGTTCGAAATTGAGAAGATATTAGTCGAATGTATATCTGAATTTCTTTATTTCATCCTTTTCTTTCAGGATATCTGGCAATTTATGGTGATCAAATGATATGAAGAATTTATGGGCTTATTAGCCATATCTTTGGCTCATTTTTGTAAACAGGAACAAACTCTTTTAGTTTTTAGAGATTTAGTGTGATATGGAGTGGTTATATTCCCCTCTATTTTTGTAATCAGCAGAATCATTGTGGAAATTTACTCTTATCTTACAAGATAAGGCAGTTAGCTTTTCTAAACCCTTTAAAAACTCATATTTTTTGTGATCAAGGCATCTTGGCCTGGGGCTGAAGGTGGACAATTTATTCACGAATTTGGACGGAACATATATTTACATTTCGGATTTAGCTCTCTGTAAATGTTGTTTTCGTTTATGGTTTGTTTATCCTAATTAATTAATAGTTGTTGATATGTTTTGTCTTCACAATTTATTATGACATTGGGAAAATTTCTTTAAAATATCGTCCACATTTTGATGCTTCAGATATTAAAAAGAGTGATCATCCATTCAACCCAAATGATAAGATTTTTCTTTAGTTTTGTTGAATGATTAAAAGCATGTTGTTACAGTTAGATTTATCTTGAATGTAATTGCTTGCAATCACAAATATCACAGTGATTAGTTGCATCTCATCGTTCTGTCATTGAAATTCAACAGTCAATATATTGTTTTGCATTTATTCCAAACAGTTCAAGGTTCACTGCAGGTTTATCTTTTGGACAGGTTGGTTGGACATTCTATAATCATACAGATGTTGGATGCATTAATAGGTTAGTTTTATTCTTTTTGTCATTTGTTTGTTTTTGAAACTCTAATATATGGTATGGCTTTGACCGTCCACATACTCTTGTTTCATAGTATATTTTTCTATTTAATCTTAGATTAATAAAGAGAAAACAAAAATAACTTATGTGCTTTCTTTATTTGCTTTTGTTAAAGCATCCATCTTCACATAGATTTTCATGAGTTTGGATTAAAACTCACAATTTGTATATCATACACATAAATAAGATAGGTAGATCTATTGTTTAAATATTATCTACAATAGTTATATATATTTGTGTACATATACATATTAAGTGGTTATTTAATAGTTAGCTCTTTTATTTCTTTTATTCATTTCTTCTATGACTTTTAGATTGGTCAATGGAGCCATTAAACCCGTCAGAACGAGTTATACCAAACGTCTTAGATTATTTAGACAACCCCGGATCGGACTCGTTCTTCCAATTGATGGATGGTCACTTTTTCCCATCAACAAATGGCGCTAGAAGGAGGGCTTGAACACGATTGATGGCACGTGGAGTTCGCAAGACTCCTCCCCCACACACCCACTCCCCTATAGTAACAAGAAGTCATTCTGACGACAACGTTACTTCTCAAATAGCAACCACCTCAAACGAAAATCCACAGATTATCGTTGAGCCAGTAACCCCAAACCCTCCAGGGTCAGACGTACAAGAAATTGTTTTTCAATCACTTATGAGGACACACGGTGCCTTGGCCCGTATCAGACAACTAGGTCGCCCACTTAATCAACCCTTAGATTTCTCTGATCTCAGAGAACAACTTGAAGGCATTGGTCTTCTCCTAAATCCTACGGATCCATATCACATCCTCACTACTGCAGTCGAAGGATCTGGTATACCACCTTCGCCACCTCCTTCATCCCCTTCCTCTTCGGGAGGTGAGTCATCTGACGAAGGTAGTTCTTCATCTCAACCTCCAACACCACCTTCGCCCATGGAAAATCCAAACAATCCCGCCAAGCCCTACCTTGATCAAGATGTTGTGGCCATACCTGGACCCCAGCACCCTTTGCCTAAACATCTGAAGAAATGGCTCCCTAAATCCAATCCAGATTCTAAACAAATCGCTGAGGATCACATAAAAAAATTCATGCTAGCCATTAGACTCCGAAGCGTAGAACACGAGGATGTAGTATGTAGACTTTTTCCGTATACGTTCGAAGGCAATACCTCTACGTGGTATTTTTCCCAACAACCCCACACCATTGTATCTTGGGATAAATTCGAGTCTTGTTTCCTCGAGAAATTCAGAGATGACAAATCTCCTAAAGTCTTAGTCATGGAACTCTTCAGCGTAAAGATGAACCCTAAAGAAAAAATAAAAGATTTCAATCAAAGGTTTCTCACGTTAAAGAATTGGATCCCCATTGATTCAATGCCTGCTGAAAATCTTATCGTCGCATATTACACCAAATCTCTACACCAGAATATAGCAATTTGGGTAAAAAGGTCTAAGAAGGCAATGTTATTGGAAGCCTTCGAGGAAGCAAGCCAAATTGATAAAGATATTCTAAGCCTAAAGGATAATATCAGTAATGAGGCAGAGATTACCCCATCTTCCAAGAAGAAAATAGAAATTCTTCCTAGACCTCCCCAAACCAAAACACAATCAGAGAGTTCAGATCTGGAAAGTTTACAAAAGGTCATTCAAAAATTGTCAAATCAAGTCATAGATTTAAGGAGATTAGCTGAAGAAGCTTCTTCAAGCAAAGGATCTTACAAACCCCCTTTTAGAAAACCTTTTCCCACAAACCGGCCCAACTTAAATTCTGAAGGCCTTAATCTAGAAAGCCTACAATATGTTATATAGACAATCCTTGAAGCATATGATAACTTAGTTCCCCCCTGAGATTTCTGAAGACATGGTTGAACAAGAAACAGTGGAAGAGGACGAACCCTCTCCCAACATCTCCGGACATTTTTCGGACAGTATCTTTCAAGCCAATTTTGAAACAGTTCATCCTTACAATACCAGAAGCAAAACCCAGAATAAAGCCTCTTCTGAAATTGGAACTAATGCGCCCCAAAAACAGTTTAAGCAGACTAAAACTAAACAGAATTCAGCAACCCCAAGTTTAGAATACAATTTGATTGAAGACCTTAAGAAACTTACAACTAATATTTATGTTTATGAATTGTTGAAATTTCCTTTTCTTCTACAAAAGATGCTTCAAAACATTGCGTAAAATAGCAAAAACAACAATCTGAACATCACGAAACTGGCAGAAATCAACCCTAAAACACCTCAAAAGGTCCCTCCTAAAACTACACTAGAACTCTCGAATAAAAGAGACCTTGTTGTAAAAAGTATAACAAATGTAGATAAAATAATTTCAGGGACTGCGACTAAAAACCAACAAAGTTCTATTGTCAATGTTCGTAAAAATGTCCCACCTTTTTTATTGACCTTCAAAATTTTCAATAAGAATGTACATAATTGTATGGTAGATTCTGGAGCATCGTCAAATGTAATGCCTTGGTTTGTCTGCCAAAAAATCAATGCTGAAGTTCAGCCTTCCAGTTTGAAAATTATTCAGCTTGATCAAACCAGCGTTAAAGTGATAGGTGAATTAAAAAATGTCCTTATTAGATTATCCTCTAATCCTAAAGTTCACCAGATTATTGATATCATTGTCGTTGACATCCCTGAAGTATATGGCTTATTTTTAAGCAGGGATTGATCCGAACAGTTGCATGGCTACTTTGCGACAGATTGGTCCCATTTGTGGCTGCTAGAGAATGGAAAGCCTAACAGAATCAAGATCAATCATGAGCGTTACCTCAAGCTCACCGTGACCGATTTAAATGATGCCAATGAACAATTTATTGCTTCCACTAATTCACCCAAAATGCAGGGAATGAACACATTTTTCAGTAACTTAATGGCGGAAACTTCTATCATTACTAACCCGAAACAACATTCATAACTCATGACATGCACACAGTCGACAGTTCTTCCTAATGTGTCACATACGGCTGATGAGGCTCACATATGGTCTCTCTACTTCGATGGATCCAAATCTAAAGAAGGAGCTGGTGCAGGATGTGTCCTTATTGACCCAGTAGGTAACAAAACTTTGATCGTTTGTCGATTAGAATTTGAATGCACAAACAACACGGCTGAATATGAGGCACTTTTGTAAGGACTCAGAAAGGCACTAGATCTAAAAATATAGAATTTAATGGTATTCGACAATTCATAAATTGTGGTCAGGCAGGTAAGAAATTTCATTCATTGCCTATCACCACACCTGAAAAGTTATCAAGCTGAGGTATGGAATCTAATGCACAAATTTTTCGCATTTAACATTAAATCCATTCCAAGATTAAATAATTTTGAGGCGGACTTGTTAGCTAATGTTGCTTCCAAACTTTTTCCCACAGAAGGCCTTTCTCTGAACGCATTTTCGATCAAGTTGTTGTTCAGACCATCAGTCCCAGACAACATAACTAACTGGAGAGTGTTTGATGATGATCAACAGATCATCAGTTTCCTGCACATGGAAGACACTTTTCGAGGTGTGGTTATCGATGAAGGCACCCATGATGAAGACCTTCGCAATTTTACAGTAATATCAGAACCAAGGTCTCTCGAAATGACATCAGATCTGGTAAATTCTATCCCGAGCTTTGTGGTAAGATTAGAAAATTTTTATGATTTGCATGACAAATTCAGAAAATCGGTAAATTGTAAAACGAATAGTTCTTCCTTGACTCATGAAAAGGTAAATTTGGGAACTAAAGATAATCCATAGTGCATCAATTTGGGAATGACATGTTCCGAGCAAGAGAAATCAACCTTTATAAAACTGTTTAAAGAATTTAAGGATGTCTTTGCTTGGACATATGATGATCTAAAAACGTTTGAACCTAACATTATACAACATACCATTCTCATGAAACCCTTGACTCAACCTTTTCAACATAAATTAAGAAAGATTCACTCAAAACTTGAACCAACAGTCAAGAAGGAACTAAACAAACTTTTGAATGCAAAGATAATTTTCCCAATAAGGCATACAAAGTGGGTTTCTAACCTTGTCCATGTGAGGAAGAAAAGTGACGAAATTTGACTATGTGTCGACTTCTAAAACTTAGATCGAGCATCTGAAAAAGACAACTACCCTGTCCCTCCAATGGAACAAATTCTTCAGCAAGTATCCGGTTATGAAAGATTATCGCTACTAGACGGTTTTTCAGGGTACAACCAGGTCCTCATGTCTCCTCCAGACCAGCTGAAAACCACTTTCCGTACTCCATGGGGTATCTATGCTTATAGAAAGATGTCCTTTGGGTTTATAAACACCGGTGCCACTTTCCAGAGAGCGATGGATATCGTTTTTCGCAGTCTAATCAATCAATCTGTAGTAGTCTATCTCGATGATGTCACTATTTTCTCCAAGAATAAGGGAGATCATTTAGCCCATCTAAGATCTTTTTTACAATGATGTCGTAAGTATGACATCTCTCTAAATCCTAAAAAATCTGTCTTTGCAGTGGAACAAGGCAAGTTGCTCAGATTCATAGTATCCAATGAAAGTATGATCATTGATCCCGAGAGGACTCAAGTCATTTCAAAACTTCCTCCCCCCTCTTCTAAAAAATCTATGTAATCTTTCGTAGGTCAGATAAATTTTGTCAGAAGGTTCGTTCCAAGTTTCTCGGAAATAGTGAGGCCTTTACAAAACTTAATAAAAAAGGATGTGCAATACCATTGGGGACCTCAAGAAAGTCAAGCTTTTGACTCAATCAAAAAAGCCATAGTGGAGGCTCCATCTCTAATATGCCCCGACTTTTCACGAGATTTCACTCTTTACACGTTTGCCTTCGATCGATCTTATGTCACTGTGCTAACCCAAAAGAATGCTAAAAACAACGAGGTTCCCATTGCCTTTATGAGCTCAACCTTTAAGGGAGCAGAGATTAATTATCCAGCTGTAGATCAACAGGATTACGCTATTTTTAAAGAGGTAAAACATTTTCGATCGTATCTACTGAAATCTAGAACTATAGTCATTGTTCCTTACTCTGTTGTCAGAAATTTGCTAGTACAGAAAGAACTAGGTGAAAAGAAGGCAAACTGGGTCATATCCTTAGAAGAGTATGACCTCGAGATCACCCCGGCGTAAATTGTTAAAGGCCAACGTCTATGTAAATTAGTTGTTGATTCAGTTGAAGAACAACAAAGTCAAACTGATATGTTAATTGAAGATCAAAGTCCAATCTGCTGTGTACAAAATCCTACCAATTATTGGTATGACGACATTAAGTTTTATCTAACACACAGTTCAGCTCCTCATCACCTTGATCCAAAAAAGAGGAGAGCGTTGAGATTAAAGTCTGCACCTTTCCAGCTTGTGAATGGTATATTATTTCGCAAAAATTTTGATGAAATCCTTATGCGTTGTCTAGCAAGAGATGAAGCAGACAAAGTCTTATCTGAGTTGCATGCAAGGGAAGCTGGTGGGAATTTCGGTGGAGACACTACCGCCCACAAAGTATTAAGGGCAGGGTATGATTGGCCCATGCTTTTCAAAGATGCCCATACATTATGTCGCAAATGCGTAATCTGTCAAAAGGCTTCTAGAAGAGTACAAAAGGCAGCATTCTCGTTGCAACCTGTCTCAGTGGATTTCCCTTTTCAGCAATGGGGTTTTGACATCATTGGCCCAATTAACCCCACCTCCTCCTAGCAACATAAATTCATCATTACAGCAACATACTATTTTACTAGATGTTCTGAGGCTGCACCATTAAAAGTGGTAAACATCGGTCAGGTAATATCTTTCTTTAAGTCAAACATCATTACTCGATTTGGTATTCCTGAATGTCTGGTTTTCGATAATGCTTCCTTTTTCTCATCCCTCGATATGAGTGTCTTTGCTCTAGAAAAAGGGATAAAACTAAAATATTCTGCCAGCTATTACCCCCAAGGAAATGGTTTAGCAGAATTGACAAACAAAAACCTGATCAAGATTATCAAGAGGACAGTTTTCGAAAACCACAAAAACTGGCACAACACACTTTTCAATGCAATATGGGCTAATAGGGTGACCTCGAAAACCGCTATTGGTAATTCCCCCTTCTTTCTTATTTATGGAAGAGAAACAATTCTTCCTCCACATGTTCTACTTCCCTCTCTGCAACTATCCCAGAAAGTTCAGGAAGAAGATTGCCCTCCCTTGGAAAGTCAGATTAATGCTTTGTTGAAGTTAGAAGAGGTAAGAGCTCAAGTGAAACAAAAACTGGATCAACATCAACATATTGTCAAAAGCTGGTTTGATTCGAGTTATGCCTCGGACATGAATTTTGAGGTAGGTGATCTTGTCCTCAAGTGGGATAAACCTCATGAGGGGAAAGGCGAACATGCAAAGTTCCAAAACCTGTGGTTGGGACCTTTCTTAATCGCCGAAAAACTAGGTCCCAGTTCTTTCCACTTGCAGAATTTAGAGGGACAGCCAGACACCTTTCCAGTGAATAGCCAAGCTCTCAAGAGGTATTTCGCCTGACAAATCCTAGATACACCTTTTGTACATATCTTTTATGTTTTGGTTTGTTTTGGTTTTTCTTTTCATTTTTCTTTCTTTTTATTAATTTGTGTTTTGGCTTTCTGAGTTAAACATGCCTATATTACGGTCTAGTTCAAAAGAAAGAACATAATGCTTCATCTTTAAACAACTATCAAGGACTGTCGGAGCATCAACTGTTGTGTTTTCTTAAGAAAAACGTAGACTAGTTAAAGATGGTTTTTTGTCGAGAATTGATTTTTGGTTTCAATTTGCATTTGAGAGCAAACACGACTATCATTAAAAGCTCTTTACGTTGTCCCTGCTTTTAAGAAAGCAACTCAAGGATGCCTTCCTGTCCTCAAAAAATTAGTTTCATCAGTGAACTATTTTCAGACCATGATGAAGGTTAGCAAGCAAAAATTAAAAGAATCGAAAATTAACAAATGTGCCAAAGACTGAAATTTTCAGCATCACCCCGCTCTTCTGAATATCTTTAAATTATATCAATAATTCTTCCAAGAGTTGTGGGAAGTGTTTGCAAACCTGCCGGGATACTGAACAGGTCTGTTGGCAGCGGGTAAATGCATGCATGGTGCCAAGACAACTTCGTCAGGGTACTGAACAGGCCCGCTGGCAGCGAAGCAATGTCAGGTTAGAGAAAATTCTCAGGTAAATTTTTTTTTATCATAAGCATCCTTCATTCTGATTTGAAATTTCTTGGATAGGATAGAGGCGTCAAAGTGGGTTAATTGACATCCCTACCGAGGCTATCAACGCCTAGTAGTAGTAGTGGCCATGTCAACAACATTGGAGCCATTAACTTAAACATCGTGGCTTTCATTTGTGAAGTCTATCACCAGATTTCATTTTTCAACGAAATATATCTTAAGTTGGACCACGTAATGATTATCAAAGATGCTCAAATATCTTTCAGTTGTTCTTTAATTTGAAATCATTCAAACATTTCTAGCATGAACTCGTCGGTGATACAGAGATAACTGCTTCTCCCAGCAAGTCGCCATTGTTGGCAACTCTACATATTTTCAACTTTTTAAAGCATCAAATAATAAATTATGTAGCTACCTACCTAGGGTCATACGATTATTGTCCTTCATAAGCAATTTTTGAAACTACAAATGTGATCTTTTGGTTATTCCTAGTATTTTCGTTTTCATGCTTCGTTCATGACTGAAAGCATGAACGAAGCTTTTACCTCTTTATCTAAAGCTTATGAAAGGTGGATGGCTCTACAGTTTTTGTTAATAAAGATTTTTGTTTCCTGCCATGAAGCTCATCTTCTTTATTGACTCCTCAAATGTGAAGCATGCTTTGGGTTGTTATTTGAATCACCAATGATCCATTTAATTTAAACCATGATATATATTTTTTGTAGCTCTTGGTCATGACTATCCTTGTCATTACATTTTGGTTTATAAAATTTTCCCTCTCTTGAACTTTAGAAACCAAACCCACCTTGTTGCGCAATGATGAAGTTTAATGCATCTGGTCGTGGCATATACCCTGTGGGAGGTGGCAGTTCGACAATGATAAGCCCATCACCTCGAGCTAAGTCTCAACTTTTGCATGTACTCCTGGCATTCATTTCATGAAACGCCTTTCATTTGGTATTGAAGAACCTCTGTTCATACACGCTAGGGTATTGATGAGTTTTTGGGTATGAAATGTCGCTCTGGTCTTCTCCTAGAAACCTTCCATACTCACTGTGTTTTATTGTCTGCCTTTTGTATCCCCATGGCCCCCGTCGTCAGGATTGAACCCAATGGCTCTCAGACCCTGCTCCTATGTGATGATGCAAGGGAGGATCTCGAGGGTCAAGGCTGGCTTGTTTTTCTTGAGAAATTCCAGGGTTTTAACTTGCGAACCGCTCATGAATTTGCCCTTTCTTTTGACGAATGCTGAGCCAAGGTAGGAGACATTCAGGTCGAGGTCACAGAGGAATTTTTAGGTCAAGCAACAGGTCTTCCTTTGAGCGGGCAGAAGTGGTTCAAAAATGCCAAGGTCGAGGAGGTTTCGTGGAGCTTGTTCTTCACATCTCGAAAAATCAAGTACTGTGATAAAGGTATGCATGTGTCCTTACTGAAAACCCAGTGGCATGGTTTGCTAGCAATCTTGAAACAATTCGTGATGTGCGAGGGCCGCTTTGGTTTTGTTTTTCTATATCACATACGTTTGCTGATGAATTTCATCGGGTTTCAATTAAATATGCCCTATTACCTGTGGAGAAGCCTGTATAAAATGGTGAAGAGGTATAAGAGACAACAATTGGATTCAAGCCTGTTTCACCACGGTTTGATAAAGAAACTGTTGGTACATCAATTGAAGTTACAAAATGATGACTGGGATGCCTTCCTAACCTGAAATGGTTTCGTTAACTCCAATGATGTAGAGGTTGACAAACCCATGATAAAGGAAACCATAGTCCCTGCCAGAGCGGTTCCTTCATCTACAGAGGCCTGTGTTATGGCCACCCTCAATGAGCCTATACCCGACCCAAAAGTTGCTGAGCAAAGCCATGAACAACACGCCCATTCTAATGCCTCTGCTAAGAACACAAACAGGCCTATGTGCAAACCACCTAAAGGTGACATCAATCTAGGTTTTAAAAATAAAAGGGCAGGTAGGTTGATCTCAAGGAAATTACGAAATAAACCAAACTCTCATGTGAGCTCGATCAAAACGATCGAGATCCATGAGAGCTCTGATTCAAAAATCGAAATGTTCTTGGCCAAAGAAGACCCTCCTTACCTCAAACTAGGTCTCGACCAAGCTTACAATTTCGTAGATAATTTGCCACCCTGCTTGAAGCACAATCAAGCATTTCCAGGTATCAAGTTTGATAAGAAATCCATAGGCAACAGTGGAGACATTCTGGCACACGACCGTGGGTATTCTCAAGCGGTTGTCACAGATTCACAATGTGAAATCTGTTTGTTCTATATTGATAAGTATTATGCAGACATACCCATTTTACAATCTCAAATCAAAACCCTCACTGTTCAGGTCGACTCACTAACAGATGAAAATCATAGGCTAAAGTAAAACAACTGGGAACATAATAGTGACGAACACCGAGAGTGTAACAGCAGTGGTCAATTCTAACATCCTGTAAATCGAATTGATTTTCCAATTAAAGGTAAAGATTTGTTTTTATCTTAAATTGTGTTATATCTTGGTTTATAGAGTAAATTAGATTTCGTTGCTAAAATAAGACTAGCTACAAAATCAGTAGATTTTGTAGCCAGTCTATTCTTGTTCGAAATTGAGAAGATATTGGTCGAATGTATATATGAATTTCTTTATTTCGTCCTTTTCTTTCAGGATATCTGGCAGTTTATGGTGATCAAATGATATGAAGAATTTATGGGCTTATTAGCCATATCTTTGGCTCATTTTTGTAAACAGGAACAAACTATTTTAGTTTTTAGAGATTTAGTGTGATATGGAGTGGTTATATTCCCCTCTATTTTTGTAATCAACAGAATCATTGTGGAAATTTGCTCTTATCTTACAAGATAAGGCAGTCAACTTTTCTAAACCCTTTAAAAACTCGTATTTTTTGTGATCAAGGCATCTTGGCCTGGGGCTGAAGGTGGACAATTTATTCACGAATTTGGACGGAACATATATTTACATTTCGGCTTTAGCTCTCTGTAAATGTTGTTTTCGTTTATGGTTTGTTTATCCTAATTAATTAATAGTTGTTGATAGCTTTTGTCTTCACAATTTATTATGACATTGGGAAAATTTCTTTAAAATATCGTCCACATTTTGATGCTTCAAAAATTAAAAAGAGTGATAATCCAATCAACCCAAATGATAAGATTTTTCTTTAGTTTTGTTGAATGATTAAAAACATGTTGTTACAATTAGATTTATCTTGAGTGTAATTGCTTGCAATCACAAATATCACACCGATTAGTTGCATCTCATCATTCTGTCATTGAAATTCAATAGTCAATATATTGTTTTGCATTTATTCCGAACAATTCAAGGTTCATTGCAGGTTTATCTTTTGGACAAGCTGGCTGGACATTCTATAATCATACAGATGTTGGATGCATTAATAGGTTAGTTTTATTCTTTTTGTCATTTGTTTGTTTTTGAAACTCTAATATATGGTCTGGCTTTGACCGTCCACATACTCTTGTTTCATAGTATATTTTTCTATTTAATCTTAGATTAATAAAGAGAAAACAAAAATAGCTTATGTGCTTTCTTTATCTGCTTTTGTTAAAGCATCCATCTTCACATAGATTTTCGTGAGTTTAGATTAAAATTCACAACTTGTATATCATACACATAAATAAGATAGGTAGATCTGTTGTTTAAATACTATCTACAATAGTTATATATATTTATGTACATATACATATTAAGTGGTTATTTAATAGTTAGCTCTTTTATTTATTTTATTCGTTTCTTCTAGGACTTTTAGATTGGCCAACGGAGCCATTAAATCCGTCAGAACGAGTTATACCAAACAACTTGGCTTATTTAGACAACCCCGGACCGGACTCGTTCTTCCAATTGACGGACGGTCACTTTCGCCCGTCAACATACCCATAACCTATCTCGCCAGAGTTGGTGAAAAAACAAAAAGATGTCTTTACTTATCCAATTGTTCCCAATAAACAATATGGTCTTCTTGGCATACCAACTTCTTTATACAACAAATAAAAAAATTACTCTATTATATAGCACAAATAAGTTACATAAGTTTTATATTTCAGTGAATATGAAATTTCTTCTCAACACTTTTTTTTTCACAAGGGAAAAATATCTTATATTAGATATATAAAGTAAACTTTACAAAATATTGCTCCAAGAATAGTATTCTTTCGGTCCTTTTAACATGTCCGACTTTCTTGTCTAAAAATGTCTTCCATATATTCTTTTTACACAAAAAACAAAAAATGAAAACTATTCCATATCTATTACATCTCTGATCAACAATTAATCATGAAAAAACTGGATTTAGTATTCAGTCATTTGTTCAAAGCTTCTAACTTGATCTCCCATTCCTTTCGCAGAAAATAAATTCCTTCCTCCATAAGCAAGGCTTGTTTTGATAGTTGATCTGCTTCCTTATTGAATTCCTTGTAAATGTTTTGTATTTTTAAGTTCTAGAATCTTCCACTCATATGACGAATTATGGTCATCCAAGGCTGTAATGAAATCACCTGCAAGTTGTTTTTATAAGAAAACCAGTCAACGATTACTTTGGAATCTCCAACCAACTGAAGACATGTAACCTGTTTATGAAGAGCAAAAAACAAAAGACTCCACAGTGCCAGGATCTCTCCTCTAGTGTTAGTTCCCTTGCCATACTTCATTTTAATACTAAAAATATCCCCCTTTGTACACTTTAGTACTGCACCCGCACCACATTTTTCTCCTCCATTTTGTGAAGCCCCATAAAAAAAAAAAAAACAACTGCTAAATTTGTTTCTAGTATAGGGGGATGAACTACTCTTTGTGAATGGATAGTAATCATTTTGTTAAAATCACCCATATGAAGCAAAAATCGATTGATCACCTTATAAACAGATATTGGTTGATTCTCAAAGATAATCATATTTCTCTATCTCCAAATTTCCCAACAGATATAACAATGTAATTCCGACCAATTGTCCTTTTTCTTAGTCCAAATCTGAAAATTTTTACTAAGTTATCCACCATCCCACTTTTTTTATGACTTAAGAAAATTTAATAGAAATTTCCAAACTTCCTTTGTGAATGGACAATTTACCATTAAATGATTAATTGTTTTCTTTTCCTCTCCACAAAGGGAGCATCTGCTAGGACCAGCCAAACCCCTTTTTGTCAGATTATCCTAGGTTAGAATTATATTTGCTATCATCAGCCAACAAAACAGTTTAATCCTCAACGGGATCTGCCAGCTCCATATATCAATCATCCATTATTTTTTAACATCTTCCCTTTTCTCTAGAAATTGCACCTCATAAGCTTGTTTCGCAGATACATTTCCTAACTTATTATCCCAGGTCCAAACAAGTCTATCTCTTTCATCAGATAAGGCAAATCCTGAGTGTTTTAATCCCCTCACATAGTTCTCCCATTCCAATTTTTGTTCACCCATAAGTTCAAGAGCATCTGTATTCTTCCAATTACATCTGTGTGCCAACCCAGATTCAATAGAAACTACTTGGTCTAGAGTGTAAATACCTTTTGAGTGTAGTAAGGAAATTAAATTTTTAGACAATTTGTAGTAATAATGAGATCATATTAGTGGATCCAAACGAACTCTAATATCCTTTCCATTTCCAAGTTTCCAAGCCAACCAATCAGTGACAATAGACAGAGAATCATAAAGTGCTTTCCAACAATTTGACATACCTTTCACATTTGAATTCCCTTTTCTAAGCCATTCATTCACAAACAGTCTTTTTAGATATTTTTTAAGTATTACTTCGTGCCACAGTCCAGTACCAAACATACTCCTCCATATGCTTTTTGCAGCCAATGCTCTACCAATACTGAAAATATTTTTGAAGCCCCATCCTCCGCATTTCTTAGGTTTTTCAATTTTGTCCCAGCTTACCAAAAGGAAACTTTCTGTCTCTTTGTTTCCTGACCACGTGAAACTAAACATTATCCTTCTAATTCTATTAAAAATGATTTTGGGTGTCTTTTCCATTGACAACCAGTACACTGAAATGCTTTCCAATACTGAATTTATCAAAATATGCCTTCCTCCCAAAGTAAGCCATCTATGACACCAACTGGATTTTTTTCCCACTTTTTTTATCAGCCATATCCAATCATTAATCATATAGCAATTTGGTTTTAGGGGAAATCCCAAGTATTTAAAGCCATCATCTAAAGTTTTACCTCATAAGGTAGTAATTCCTTCAAGGGAATTAACTCCTCTGTAGTCCAACCTGCTTCCAAAAATTGTGACTTTTGAGCATTGTAAGCCATTCTAGTTGCATAGCTAAATAAGTCAAGTGCATCCTTAAATATTCCCCATTCTCTCAAAGATCTTCTACCAAATGGAATAATATCATCTATAAAAAGTAGATGAGTAATTCTAATTCCTTTCACTATTGAAATTCCCTTGATTTTGTCTTCCTCCACAAGTTTATTTAGTATTATGCTAAATCCTTCTACTTATAAGTAAAAACAATAAAGGAGAAAGAGGGAATCCTTGTCTGAGTCCTCTTGAACTTCTAAAAAATCCAGTAGGGCTTCCATTGATTAATACTGAGAAATTCGTTGAACTGGCACACCCCATTATCCAATCAGTGGCTTCCAAGTTGATCCCAATTTGCAAGAGAACTAGTCTTAGGAAACTCCAATCAACCCTATCATATGCTTTTATCAAATCTAGTTTTAAGATCAGAGCTTTTGACTTCTTAGTCTTTATACTATGTAGGGTCTCTTGTGCTATACCTATAGCCTCATTGATCTCTTTGTTTTCTAGGAATCCAAACTGCTCCTTAGATATGCCTTTTGAGAGAATTTTTTTTATTTTGACCGCAATAATTTTTTAAATTACCTTATACAAAAGGTGATATAAAGATATTGGTCTGAATCCATCAAAGGATTCAAGTTTATCACTTTTTGGAACAAATGCTACAAAGGTGGCATTCAGAGCTCCTATTATCTTTCCCTTAATTTTGGATTCCTCCACCGCTTCCAGAATATTCTGTCCCAATTTATCAAAAAATTCCAAAAAAAGAATCAATTGTCCATCCATCAGATCCAAGACTTTTTGAGTTAGAAAATCCTTTTAATGTAGACAATACCTCAGGTAATAAAACTGGATCAACATTCTTTTTCCTTTCTTCAAATAGTCTAGGGTAAGTCAATATAACTTCCAATTGTTTTATAATAGAAAGATCCTCTTGAGCTTTAAACATTTTTTCAAAATAGGTAACATCTTCCTTCTCAAAATCCTTTTGTTTAGTAGCCACTGAGACATCCTCCTTCTTTATCTCCCAAATTGTGTTTGTCTTCTTTTTGAAATTGGCGAAAGCATGGAAGAACTTAGTGTTTTTATCACTAGAGTTTAACCAATTAATTCTGCTCTTTTGTCTCCAAGTCTCCTCTTGTTTTAACAGTTCTAACTTCCTCTTCTCTTTCTCTAATATCCTCTCCCTATCTTCATCTCTCATAATACCCCCGGGATTTGCAGAGTATAGGATATCCAATTTGACTTCAATCTGCACTAATTCTTCTTTAGATTTTAATTTCTTCTTCTTTTTCCCATTTTATAACCACGGACTTCAGGGCTTTGAGTTTTGAGACTAGTTTTATTATTGGTTAAATAGTGTGAGGCTCCTCCATCTTATACCAATTGGATCGTACTAAGGAGACAAATTCTGGATCTTTTAACCCCACAAAATTAAATTTGAAAGGGATCTTTTGTTTTTGCTGAGGTGGTTTCATTTGGAATACAACTGGCATATGATCATAAATCTTAACATTAACCACCCAGATTCTAAAAAGGTACATTGATCCATCAACGATTCACTCATTAAAAAACTGTCTAATCTTTTTGATACAAAATCTTGAGTTCCCCTGCCATTTCTCCAAGTAGGCAGAAAATTTACAGGTTCTAAATCAATTAAACCTTCTTCTTGAATCATTTGATTGAAGTACGCAGCTAAAATATTTTTTTCCCCAAATTTCTCTTGCAGAAGTTGTGAAGTTCAGATAGCCACCCAAAATTAAATTTGGCTCTTTTAGTAGGAAAAAAAACTTTTGATCTTTTGGTTTTTTATTATTATTTTGACAATATTTCATATGGTTCTCTTATTTTTAAATCAATTTATAAAAATCATAAAATTTGATACTTTTTAATGTAAACAAGTATCGTGTCAATATGTTACTATTTTATTAAGAGATTATGAATCGTGGCATATTATTCATGCCACATGCCACTTGCTTATGGGCTCTCTTTTGTTTTGTTTTTTAGGTTTGCCAAATGGATTTTGCTATTGAGGTAATTAATATCTATAAATTATATGGAGTTTTGCTCATAAATTATGTGGCTTTTGCTCATAAGTTTCATGATTTCCTGAAAGCGGAAACCATGAATATTATGCTTATGATGGTAACATACATTAAAGAAGAATTGATGAGATTATTTTAACACCAGCAAAATGGCAAGTGGCGATCTCGCTAAGCGCTTACTCGAAACTTAAAAATTCCTTCTTGTGTGAAGAGCTTGTAGATTCACATCAAGTACTCGGTTGGATTGTCTCTTTTGATCATAAAACTTATGTCTATGTTGGCCTAATCTGTGTTTTCTGAGATAAGTGTCAACGACTATTTATTACGCTGAAAGGCGTACACCTATTGACAATGGGCACAATTAATGATCTTTTAACCTTATTTAACCTTAAACCCTAATATGATGGCTATGCATTGAAGATGCTGGCATATTCTTAGTGGTCCTCCAAAATCAATGGGTCAGATTTATTATTCATAACTTTCTTGCATTTATCAAGGCATCCGTTAACATGTTTACTTTTTAACATTTACCTAATCACATTAAAAAATTACTGTAAGGATATGTAAATGCCACATTTAAATGATTAAGTAGGATTAAACCGTGCAGCCAAACATTTCATATTACCACAGACAGATTACTAATTACCACATACATTTTATATTGGGGGCACGGAGGCACGGGTTTTCAGTCGATACCTTTCGGCGTTCTCAGTCGCGAGTTAGCGGTTGTGCTAGTGATATGATATGCTTCCTTTGTCTCAAAGGTGATAATTGAATATATGCAAGCACTATTGAATATAGACAATAATTGTCATGTCCCACGGGAGAGCACTATTGAATATAGGTGTTATTGATAATTGTCATGTTCCACAAGTGAGCACTATTGAATATAGGCGATCCACACCTAAATTTGGGGTTCATGGCCTCCTGGATTTTGAGTTTGTTTAGAATTTTTAATAGTTGATATTGGAATTTGACAGCTTTGGCCTCTCATTCATTAAAATATATAGCTTTTGTATTTTGGTATTCGAGCTTAGGTTTCACTGTTTAATCTAAGCAATGTAGAATCGAAGTTCCCAGGGTGATGATCTCAAAGGATTGATGTGGTAGAAATAATATAAAATTTGAGGTTCTATGTTGTTGAGGCTTGAAAGAAACTACTACAATCAATTGAGAAGACAAGGTGAAAATCCGATATTTGGTTCTAGACAAGCTTAGGGTTCTATATGATAACGTCAGGAGCATGCATGCAAATATATCTCATATGCAGGATTGTCGTAAAGATCTTTGACAAGTGATACACTGGACACTGTAAACATCGATACAATCCTACTCCATTATCTCTGCTATTGTGAGCTCACTATCATTCACTTCGACCAGATAAGGACTTTTTACAACAAATTTCTGGAGTCACATTGGGGTAACCGAAGATAGGAGAAATGCAACCAATTCTCCTGCCTATTCCCCCTCCCAATAATACATAGGAGAGAGACAAACAAACACAACCCCTTACCTTAGGAAAGGAAATCTTTTGAGAGAGATAACATCTAAGTTCGACTTTGACAATCATCAAAATACATATATTTAATATCAAAATATATTCACGATAGGGACATTGCTACTACAATAACACTTGTTTGATTTATGGAAAACTTTGCACCAACTTTTTAATATGGATGGACGAGGGACTCCATATAAATTTGTTGAATGACTACATTGACAAATCCAAAATATGGGGATACTTATTTTGTAATTTAGAAAAATAAAATAGATGATAAATAAATAAATAATTGTATATATATAAATATATTTACAATAAAAAATTGTCGAGATGAAGCATTGATATGTAAACAAGTGTTGCATGGGAGCATAGTCCCTCCCAAATATAAACATTAAATATATAAATAATAAAATATGAATATAAATATACAAAAAATAAAATAAAAACATAATGTAGTAATAATAATGAAAAAAAAAATACATAAAGAAATTATTTGCATGGATTTTTGAGAATCTTTTCTTGTGGGGACATTCAATAATTATAGAGGGGTGACAAAATTTTTTTCCTTTCCTATAATTTACTTTATAAATTATTATCTTATTTTAATTTTGTATTTATCTAAATTATGATTGGTTAGTTAGATAATAATATCAACCCTTAGCATTAGTACTGTAACAACAAAAAATGAATTATATTACCATAAAAAAACATTGGTACTGTAACAACAAAAAATGAATTATATTACCATAAAAAAAACATTGGAAACAAATAATATATTATGTTTTTTTTTTTAAATGTCCATTGTTGACACTCGAAACTGAAATGGGTTGCAGCAAATCAATCCCGAGGCAACCTCGAACCACTTTGGATTGGAAGCTGCCCTCTTCCAACCCAAGAGGGATCTCTCGAAAAATGTCACAATATGATTTTGAATAAGCGTGAAAAAGGTGCGCAGATTTATGGGTGAATGATGGTCTTGGATTTTTGGAGTTTGGGGATTAAACCAGGGAAATGGTCCATTGGGCATGGAGTCAAATGAAAACTGAAGAAAGGAGACAATAGCAGAGATCAAATAACTTGCGGAAAGTGAGGCAAAGTAAGTCTATCTTTCAGCGCTTTGATTGTCATGATGCGGTAGCGGAGAGAAAAAGGAAAGGTTGATGTAGCAGAGAACATATGCATAATTCCGGAAGTGTAGGCTGGTCTTACACCCGCTGATAGCTGGTGTAGAGGAAAGACATCAAACAATTACAGAAAACCATAATCCATTCATTATAGTAGTGGTCGTACTAAAGTATAACGAAGCCCATCAGTTAGAAGAAAATGAAATGTAATGCAGTCGTGATGGATTAAGGAAGACATAAACAATATGGTAAATACAATATCAACTGCGAGTAAGGAACACATAAATGAAG
>ML822882.1:74156-117839 GCA_009831015.1 Picea engelmannii
CCGCTCTTCAGGTAATGATTTGATTGTTGTAGGATTGCTCTAATTTACTAGAGTCTGAAGTCCCATTAGCTCTCAGATCGAAGATAAATCGATTGCTATATTCACAGTGGGTGGTGTGAATGAGCCGCAGGTTTTATTTTGCGTTATCACAGTTTTCTGTTTAAATATTGTAGATCATGTTGTTTTTTCTGAGATTCAAGAGGGCAATGAACCCTGAAAGCAATAGAACAAACCCTAATATTGATTGCTATATTCACAGTCGGTGGTGTGAATGAGCCGCAGGTTTTATTTTACGGCATGACAGTTTATATGTTTAAATAGTGTAGATCATGTTGTTTTTTCCGAGATTCAAGCGGGCAATGAACCCTGAAAGCAATAGAACAAACCCTAAAGCGGGTTAAATTTGTTAACAGTATCCGTGGCTAAATTTTCCCATACCCTAAACAGCCATAGGTCTGAACTTGACTCTTTACATAATTTTTCGGGTTGTGGTTAGGCATGCCAATCCGTTCTAGTTATGTTTCTATGGGCCGATGGTTTCAGAACAGTTATGCTCAAAACCATATGACTTGACTCTTAATTAATCGTGGCTTTTCAAGAAAACCTTTCATGTTATAAAAAAACCAGTTTTGGCCCGAGTTGACTCTAGGTCTGTATCTCTCGCGACCTGCTTGATTATAATTTGCTGAAGGTAAAACCTTGAAGTTAACTCTGATCAAAATAAGTAAATCGATACCAACAAAACCGTCGTCCCAAACGATACTCGCTTCTTGATACATTTTGTCTTCCTACATACAATGGTCTGATAAAATACATTCTTATTTTCAGCTCTCTTTGCTGTTCTGCATCCATGAATATTATCATTTTAACCCCTTTGTATTTTAAACTACTATTTGTAGAAAATTGGTTTCTAAAAGCGTAATGCAGGGGTCAACTAGGACTAGATGGTAAGGGTGTTGTTTCATACTCATCAAGCTTCAGATCCCCTGGAGATATGTGTCTCTTGTTACACTAATTTCATTCTGCCCGGATAGAAACCAAAATATGGAATGGCTTGCATGCTGCACAGTAATAATATATATGAAGCATCTGGTGAAAAAAAGTGGTAGTCTAACGTTTTCTGCCATGATCTGTGTTTAATATTTTATTTAATGAGTTCGTTATTCTCTTTATATATTATCGACTGGTAGTAATGGTTGCAATGATGATATTTTGTTACTCGAGAGTGCCCCCAATGATTGGGGGAACTTGATGTGGTGCTCAACCTGAGCGGTTACCTGAGCAACAATCTTTAGCTTTAACAGTTATTTATATCGCATTAATAGCTGTTGCTGGCTTCGGCATGCATTTAGATTTTATGTCTTGAAACTCATTCCAAATGACTTGTTCTCTAAGTTGCTATGTAATGGCTTCCATTTTAATCTTTGATGTTTTTAGGCAGCGCGAGTTCCAGTTTATTCTATTTTGTTTGTATAGATTTAAATGATGCGTATCATTCATTTTTGGAACAAGAGTTATCTTGAAACTCATTCCAACTGAAATGTTCTCTGATGTTCAGTGTAATGGTTTCTAGTTTAATCTTTTATGTTACTAGGCAGTGTGTCTCAGATTTTTATTTTGTTAGTAGATATTTTAGTGATGTCTATTTATTTTTGAAATATTTTCATACTGATGTCAACTAGGTGGTACTATTTTATAGTGAAGAAGTTATGGTTACAGAATTCTTTTGTAGTTTGAAAGTGGTGCTTTGACTGTTGCAATGATGTGAAATTCATCTTGAAAGACTCCTTATGGGAGTTCTATATGTAATGCTTAATCTGAGCGGTTAACTGAGCAATAGTCATTAAAGCAATGATCTTTTCCAGGCTAGTTTGTTTTTGGGTTTTAGTGGTTTAGTGACAGATATATATCTAATAGGTTTAGAGGTTGATGCATCATAAATATCTATGGTCATTGACGATCTTCATTTGGAAATCAGTGATGTTTATTTATTTATTTATAACTTAAGTATTTTAGTTGATCTCTTGTAAGATTTCTTGACAGATAACTTAAACGAGTTCTTGCCATAACTAGTCTACTAATTTGTTAAAATAATTATGAAATCTTTTAAAAATATATGTGGTGCATAGTTATTAGTGATCATAATTACCTGTGCATTATTTTTTGAGCAAATTCATTGTATTGAGAAGGTTTTTATTTTAGAACTCGTGAAAAGGGCGCAGGAGAGGTTATCATAATTAATATTTCTGCGTTAAATACATTCTTAACTTGGTCCAGCATTGAAGGGCAAGCAAATTCGAACTGAAAATTCGTAATAATTGCTTCAATTTTGTACCCAGTTTGTTGCCAGCGATTCCTTAAAATGCGAGTTATCAGTTTATTGGTTCATGTTAAGCTATTTGGTCAAGGTCTTGCTCGTAGTATTGAAGACATCCCTGCATAGCAGGGCACCGCACCATTCAAGGATAACAAACTAGTGTACTGTGCATATTGCCTCTTAAGATTTTATGATCTTCCAGATGACTATCCTTCAAATTAGCTGTCGGTAATTAGTTGAAAGCAACTTTTTTCTTCGTTATTGTCTAAAAATGGACTCTATACAATGCTTTGCCTATTTGTAAATCAAGAAAAATTTAGCTAAAGTTTGGTTCATGTCTGAATTCTCATTTCTATTGACCAAATAGTTTTCCAAACCAAGGGGGATATTACGTTAAAATTTTCAATTTGTTGAGTTGCATATTTCTGATCTGTAACAGTGCATGGACGTACAAAAAAAATACGTTTTCTTATAACTGAACTTTTGGATCATGTTGTCTTTGGGAACTTAACGACTAATTTTCAGGCTAAAAGATCTGTAACAGTGCTTGGACATACAAAATAAACACGTTCTTTAAACTAAACTTCAGTGTGGTTCTTTAATGTTTGATGAGAACATTGTTCGATATCCCAAGTGCGTAGTTGTACTCATCCATGGTATGTTTTCTTTGACAAAGCTATAGTATTGTTCTCATCCCTTATTCTAACACGACTCTGAGCAAGGTTATCCACATGATTTCCATAATTATGCATTCTCTCTTTCAAATCCCAATCTTTGGGAGTTACCCAACCTCCCTGCCATATGTTAGCAGTTTTCTTATTTGCCACTTGATTGTGTGAAAAGGCCTTGATCTTGAATATTCTGGATACAAAATAAACTCTTCTTTTAATTAAACTTCTGGATTATGTTGTGTTGGGAACTTAACTGACTAACTCTTAGGCTAAACAATTGTAACAGTGCTTGGACATACAAAAAAATACATTCTTTTAACTGAACTTCAGTATGGTTCTTGATGTTTGATGAGAACATTGTTCGATATCCCAAGTGTGTAGTTGTACTCATCCATTGTATGCCTTTTTGACCAAGCTAGAGTATCGTCCTCATCCCTTATTCTAACACGACTCCGAGCAAGTCTATCTACACGATTTCCATAATTCTACATTCTCTCTTTTCTAATACCCAATCCTTGGCAATTATCCAACCACACTGCCATTTATTAGTGGTTTTCTGATTTGCCAATTGATTGAATGCATGAAGGCCTTTATTTTGAATATTCTCCATCAACTCATCTGGAAATTATTAATCGAAATTTGGTATCCTATCCAAGGCTCTATCCCAATCCTTGTTCATCATTTCCAACCCTCCATGCTAACTGGTGCTCAATCACAGGAAGTGCTCATACAATTGTTGTTTAATGTATAGAGACATTATATTTGTGCTTTGTTATTTTCTTCCACATGCTCTCACTCCTATTATTTTTTTATAAGCCTTTGGCAAAGTGATTCCCAAAGAAATGAATGTCTGAAGCTCCACCTTCCTTCCTTTTGTGCTTTTAGCTATGTGTTTCCACTTTATTAAGGGAATGCCATCGAATTCTCCTTTATAGATGTCCACAAAAAATTGAAACATCTTTCCTCATCTTTCCAAGACACCGTTTGGAATGTAAACCAAAGAAGTCTCGTGTAATAGAATTGCTTCCAGTGTTGACCTTACCGATGTCAATTTTCTCCCAGTTGACAAACCTTTGTTGCACAAATGATTTAATAGTAGACTCAATTTTTCCCAACATGTAGTTTCAATCTCTTTTTTCATAACTATTTGGTTCAAGGAAGAAACTTTAGTATATAATACTTGCGAGGAATTCTATGTGCTTGAAGGGAAACAATCTGTAGCCGTTGAGTTTTTAATTTTAATTGCATAGTTTTTCACATTGATTTCCATATTTGTAGCAACACTATAGAGCTCTAGATTGTTTTTTAGCATATTTGCTTCTCTTGGAATTCCATTATTGAACATGAGTATGGAATCTACAAACACTGGGAGAGATCAGGGCAAATCTTTTCCTAGCGTCACTCTTAAGATTACTCCCACACTACAAGCTTCTAGAATTGCCCTAGTGGGACCTTCAACGATGAGTAAAAATCAGAGTAGACACAGGGCATCCTTGTTACAATCCCCCCTCGGAAGTGAAGAATTTAGATGCTGACCCATTTATTAAAACTGCGAAGGAGTTTCATAATCATTGGTGAAAGTTTCATTATCTTTGCCATAATTTTATATGTACTATTACAGAAGGATATCGACTTGAACTCATCAAAGGTTTTTGGCTTGTCCTTCTTTGGTACGAGTACTAAAAAAAGTAGAATTGAAAACTGAACTTTTTTGGCTTGTTCTTCTTTGGAATGGGTGATAAAAAATAGAATTGAAAGCTTTTGAACTTTTTTGCGTTCCATGCCTAAATTACCCAAATTAGATCTTTCAATAAATCATAGAAGCCAATGAAGAACTCCACTAGCCATGTGAGTTGCCAGTATTGATTTTAACGTCTTTGATTTTTTTACCATTAATGTTTGATTTATTCCCTTAGTAACAAATCTCGGGAGGTCAGTATTCAACTTCAGAATTTTGTAATGTTTGCGCTTTGTAAATGCAGTGAAAGGTGAGTCCCCTATATTGTGATTTCACAAAACGTTTTGGCCTTATTGCCCTTTGTCTCTGCCGTTTGTCATATTGTATTTATTTTTATGTCTTTCATAGTTATGAAAAACTTTGTATTTTTGTCCTCATTCTCTAGCCATACCATTATTCTTTCCAATCCAACGTCATCTTAGAAATTCCAGGGCTCCTTATCATGATTTTCTCTTCATTAAAAGTCCCATCTCCATTTATCTTGTAAAGTTCAACTATATTGCATTCCACTTCCTGTATATTTGAGTCTATATTTATAAATTTGGTTGCTGCCGAAGTTGAGACTGCTACCTTTACATTATTTACGTGTTGCTACAAATTAATAATATGTTGAATTCCTCGAGGTTTCGTCTCTTTTGTCAAAATTGAGCACTCATCATTCTCTAACCGATGTGGTTTAAATTTGAAAAAGGCTTGTGAGGGTTGAGTCCTTTGTTTTCTCATTGAATTAGAGTGTAAATGGCTTGATAACCGCTTCTCACCCCCTCTTTACCTCGATCTCTAATTTTATTTGTTCTCGAATATTTGAAAATTTCTTATCAGCGAAAAATCACAAAAGATCATGAAGACCGCCTTAAATTCCTTGTTTTTTTATTTGTCCTCGAATATTTGAAAATTTCTTATCAGCGAGATACCACAAAAGATCATGAAGACAACCTTAAATTCTTTGTGTTTTTAGTTTTTGTTTTTCCAACCATTGAGTCTTTCTTCAATCGAATCTCTTACACAGATTTTAAATCCATGTCATGTGTTCAATATCAATGCAAAATTTGTTTTACACAAGGACATTTAATAAGCAAGAGATTGTTTCTTCATTCTTTCTTTCGACATGCCTTTCTAATTTGTATAACCTCCCAAGTTATTACCTTGTTTTTCATGGCCAACTGCATGAAATTGCAAAAGCTTTGAGTTTCCAAACCACCTTCACAAATCTCATGCATTTCTAATTTGTATAACCTCCCAAGTTATTACCTTGTTTTTCATGGCCAACTGCATGAAATTGCAAAAGCTTTGAGTTTCCAAACCACCTTCACAAATCTTTTCTGAAGCTTTGAGTTTCCAAACCACGTTCAACCACCACTCTAGGTCTTGAATGGCCAATGAGAACATGACTTTGGATAAAGCTCTCCATATGATTTCCATAACTCTTCATTCTCACCTCCCAATTCCAATCTTATGAGTAATTACCTAGTGTTGTTAACTTGTATATGTTCTTTGATTTGCCAAACATTTTTGATATCCCAAGTGCAATGTGTACTCACCCTTTGGTTTTCTAACCACACTAGATCATCATCCTTGTCCCCTTAACATGACTCTGAATAAGGCTCTCCACATGATTTCCATAACTCTTCATTCTCACCTTCCAATCCCAATCTTATAAGTAATTACCTGGTGTTGTTAACTTATATATGTTCATTGATTTGCCACTTGATTGAAGGTATAAAAGCCTTAATCTTGAATACACTATATAAGCACATATATAAATCTAACCAAAATTTTGCATCCTATCCAAGGCTTTTACCCAATCTAACCAAAATTTTGCCATCTTATTCAAGGCTTTGCCCCAATCTAACCAAAAATTTGCTATCCTATCCAAGTCTTTGCCCCAATTCTTACTTGTTCATCATTTCCAACTAATGCCCAAACACACAGAGTGCTTCTACAATTGTTGTCCAATGTATTGAGCCATTATTTGTATTTTCTTTATGTTCACGATTTAGTAACTAGGGTTAATATATTTCTGCATTATTATTTGCTTTAAAAGTTCCTTAATCTTAATATTTCTATATTTCTCCATAAACCCTTGGTAGAGTGATTCCCCATGATAAGTGATTATTTTTAGACCCGACCTTAATCTTAGTATTTCTATATTTCTCCATAAACCCTTGGTATTTCTATATTTCTACCATAAACCCTTGGTAGAGTGATTCCCCCTTATAAGTGATAATTTTTTTAGACGATAAGTGATTATTTTTTAGACCTCACCCTCCTTTTTTCATTTGGGTTCGCTGTGTTCTTCCAATTTATTAATAGAATGTCATTATTTTCTTTTCTACCCATACACAAAAATTTGAAACATTTTTCCTTGATTTTTTTCTTCGCACCTTTTAGAATGAAAGCCAATTAATGCTAGTGCATTGGAACTACATGAAACTTTTTTCCTTGGGACCTTTTGGAATGAAAGCCAATAAATTTGCAACATTTTTCCACATGAAGCTTTTTTCCTTGGTTTTTTTTTGGGACCTTTTGGAATGAAAGCCAATAAATTTGCAACATTTTTCCATGATTTTTTTCTTGGCACCTTTTGGAATGAAAGCCAATTAATGCTAGTGCATTGGAACTGCATGAAACTTTTTTCCTTGATTTTTTTCTTGGCACCTTTTGGATTGAAAGCCAATTAATGCTAGTGCAGTGGAACTACATGAAACTTTTTTCCTTGATTTTTTCTTGGCACCTTTTGAAATGAAAACCAATTAATGCTAGTGCATTGGAACTACTTGAAACTTTTTTCCTTGATTTTTTATTTGGCACCTTTTGGAATGGAAGCCAAATAATGCTAGTTTATTGGAACTACATCTTAACTGGCGACAATCTTTCCCTAATGGACAACCATCTATTGCATTAATGATTTGTTGTAGCTTTCAATTTGTCAATGTCTTTGAGCATATTTGTTAAGTTCCATTATCGAACAAGAATACATCTACAAATAGTGGGTGAGATGAGTACACATCTCAATGCAACTTAACTCCTAAGATGGCTTCCACCTCTTAGCTTTTAGAAGTGATGAACAAGAATACATCTACAAATAGTGGGTGAGATGAGGACAAATCTCATTGCAACTTAACTCCTAAGATGACTTTCACCTCTTAGCTTTTAGAAGTGACGTACTTGTTCTTCAACGACGAGTAAAAACAATGAAGAGGACATAGGACATCCTTGTTTTAATTGACCTAATTAGTGGTAGTCTTTACCTAATCAACAACCATCTATTGCATTTTGTAGCTTTAACTTTTCAATGTCTTTAAGCATATTTGCTTCTTTAGAGTTACATTATCACCCATCCATTGCATTTTGTAGCTTTAACTTTTCAATGTTTTCAAGCATATTTGCTTCTTTAGAGTTACATTGTTGAACAAGAGTACATCACCTCCATCCATTTTATTTTGTAGCTTTAACTTTTCAATGTATTTGCTTCTTTAGAGTTACATTGTCGAACAAGAGTACATCTACAAATAGTAGGTGAGATGAGGACAAATCCCTACCTAACTTAACTCCTAAGATGGCTACCAACTTCCTTGCTTCTAGAATTGCACTACTTGTGCCTTCAACAATGAGTGAGTACATGGGACATCCTTGTCTTAATCCCCCTGTGGGAGTGAAGAATTTAGATGCTAACCCATTTATTAAATTCACAAAGGAAATTGAGGCTATGCATTCGATGATCCATTTGACAATCAAAAGATTGAGCCTGACCTTGAGATAAAACCAACTTTCTCCATAATATGCTTTTTACATATTAAGTTTTATAACATAATGAAGAGGACATAGTACATCCTTGTCTTAATTCCCTTGTGGGAGTAAAGAATTTAGATGATAATCTGTTTATTAAATTCAGATAGGACATCCTTGTCTTATTTCCTATTAAATTCACATAGGACATCATTGTCTTAATTTCGTTGTGGGAGTAAAGAATTTAGATGATAACCCATTTATTAAATTCATAAGGGAAATTGAGACTATGCATTTGATGATCCATTTTACAATTGAAAGATTGAACCCATCATGGAGGAGCATAACTTGAGATAAAACCAACTTTCTCCAGTATATGCCTTTCACATATTAAGTTTTATAATCATTGTTCCAAACTTTGCTAAGCATATTGACCATAAAATTATTTATATTTTCAAACAAGTAAACTTAACAACAAAGCTGTTTATACCTACTCTTATCACCATAACTATTTCTCAAAATCTGAGCCTCGAGCCTTGACATAATGCTAGATAAATTTAGAGAGGGGTTAAGTCGACAGGTCGGAACCTGTTTGGCAGACATGGTTTAAATGGTAGGAACACCAAAGTGGTAGGACTCAACGGATTGTAGATTTTGGGGCGGCCTAGATCAACAATTGAGACCTATCTTGGTTGGCGAAACAACACGGGACTTAACTGATCAAAGGTGGGCTGGAGAAAAACCATTGCGGTGTCATTCATGGATGCGTGGCGCCCTCAGAGACACATTGGGGTGAAAAGCGGTTTGCCTAAAACTGTTTTCCCAAAGCCTCGATGTCATGTGGTCTAATGCGTCAAATCAAAGGTTTGTGTATGGGAGGGCGACGACTGGTCAAATCCTCGCACACCACTTGTTCGGATACTTCACATCCGTGAGATGTCAGGTGAACATCGTTGGATAACGAACTCAAAAGCTAATCATTCGAAATGGATTGGCCAAGCGTGGTAAATCAACGTACCTGCAAGTAATTTTGTCAGTATTTTATGATTTGAAATAGAGGAATATCAATCTTCAGGTATGGGTGGCGTTATTATGCTCCAAGAAATCATCGTTTCATTCTTAAGTAGAGTAGTCTCCTGCTGGGTCAATTTTTTGATTTCTCTGAAGTTAAGGAACACCTTGGTGTCCACAAAATTGAAAGACATGGACGGAGCCAATCAAACAATATCTAGTGTAATAGGGTTTTCAAATAACAAGGCAAGTTTTTCAACGAGTAAGAAAGAAAGGTCGATTGCACAGATATTAGCGACAAAGTTTTACACTGAACCTGCGACATAACCATAATTAGAGGTCAGACTAAATCTTGTCATGAGGGATCCAATCATCAACGAGCAGGTGGAAGAACCCTGCAGGGGAGTTGTGAAAAAGAAACAGAGCGAACGACAAAAGACAGAAACCATCGCTGAAGCAGTTGAAAGCGTCGGGTAAAATCAACTAGCCTGGCTGGACACTTTAAAGGAGGTAATCGCCAAGCTGAAATAAAAACTCTTAGGTAAAATTGAGTACGTTCCAACAAATTTTGGACATGTGGCAATCAAAGAAAAATCTTCAGACATGTCAGACCTGTTCGTAACGATCCCTTTAAAGTAGGAGAACTGTCGTTATACGGCTCTCCTTTTTGTAACTGACCTTTATTTTTAGCATTGTGGGGAAGCTTAATCGTTTTGAATCTAAATGTAAATCTTCTATATATACATCATCTCGAGGATGTACAAGGTATGGACAAAAGAGGAGCTTGCCCTCTGAGCAGGAAAACCTTTGTAAACTTTGCGGACATAATGAATATATAAAATGCAGAAGCGGATTTTGGACTGTTTATGAAAAGATTTTAATTGATGGTGATATGAGTCTTGTTTTTTTCATAGTATGTGATTCTTGTAATCTTATATTTCATTTACACTTTCATCTGTCTAAATTGGAGAAACAAAAACCCAGAATTCATCATTGCGATGCTCTTGGCTTAAGTGATTTAGATTGTGTGTGTTTCTTCTTGACCAATTCATAATTCATTTTAATATGCTCTAATGCAGTTATATGTTTCTTTTCCTTTGATGCCATGCAAATTTTAGATATAAACTCAGATTCATTGCCTCATTTAGCCTTTTCCTCTCGATAGTTTTCATGTTTTGAAAATGCATTGTTCATTCTAGACTCCATAGCCCAAATGTTATCTTTGTAAATCTAGCCACTGATTGCTAAAGAAACATTAAGCGACATGAGAGAGCCCTCAGAGTTGAGTAGGCTAGTGCCTCAGCTTTAAAGCTGGTTGAAAAAGTGACCTCTGTTGTTTGTCTTTTCAATTGGACAAAATTTACAAAGTGCTAACATTTTGGTGTCGTTGTCGGGGACGAAATTGAAATTTTTTCCCTGGGAAGAACGACATGGTTGAGTTTTAAGGTCTGAGAGTTGTACATATTGGTTTTATTTCTGCTCCAGTGACTCCACACATCAAAAAATCAATTTGAAGGCGATTCCACTGGTAGAAGAATCCATAAATTTAAATTTTCATTGGTGACCCCACTTTCAATGTAGAATCCAGCGTCCAAAACATTATTGGCAACTCCACTCTCAATACTTCAAATGCAATTTAGAGACTTCTAGAAAATGAGATCCCTTGACAGAGATGTGAAAGGATATCATGGAGGAAAACATGTACTTAAAATGGGATCTCTTCCAAAGCATTTTACTATTTGTTATGAGTTACTTCTTTTCCTTGAACATGCCAAACAAATCTTTCTTTACCTGTTGCATTTGAATGATAAAATTAGTTTGAAGACGATTCCACTGGTAGAATAATCCATAAATTTGAATTTTCATTGGTGACCCCACTTTCAATGTAGAATCTAGCTTCCAAAACATTATTGGCGACTCCACTCTCAATACTTCAAATGCAATTTAGAGACTCTTTTAGAAAATGAGATTCCTTGACAGAGGTGTGAAAGGATATCATGGAGGAAAACATGTACTTAAAATGGGATCTCTTCCAAAGCATTTTACTATTTGTTATGAGTTACTTTTTTTCCTTGAACATGCCAAACAAATCTTTCTTTACCTGTTGCATTTGAATGATGACCATGACAATCTAGAAATTATATATCCCCCTCTTAAAGCTACATGAATGTCTCCTTAGTTTATCATTGGCCTGTATAAAATCTTAGTTTATCATCGGCCTTGATAAAAATATTCCATCTAAGACATATAAGGACCATAACGATAAGCCTCATGAATCCAAGATTGGTATTTCATCTCCCATGCTTAATCCAACGTCCCCCAAGATTCAACAAAGATACAAACCCTTGAATCTACCTCAAATCCTTCATGATTTTCCTCGAGTACTATAAGTACCTACCTATGTTTGATGGAGAACCTAATGTCATCTTAGCTGAAAAGCACATTCAAAGGCTTGAACATTTTACATATTTATTTGAGATTGACCATGATGAAGTTTGTACGAGAGCCTTCTCTCAATCCTTGAAAGGGGACACGGAAGATTGGTTCAAGCATTTGCATCCAGAGACAATTAGCTCATGGGAGGAGTTGAAGAATGTCTTTTTAAAGTTTTGGGGAAAGAAAAAATCTTTGGATCTACAACTTATTGAGTTCTATGCCTTTAAAAGACAAGGCAATGAAACTATTTTTATATTCACTAGAAGGTTTTCCAGTATATATTATAATTTGTCTGAAGAAATTCAACTCACTAAAACCGCTGCCATGCTCCATTATGCAACCACTCTTCATCCAGATCTGTCTTTCCTCATAATGGAAAGGAAACCTAAGTCCTTACAACAAATGTTTAATGATGCACAAGACATTCAACACAATATCCAAGCATGTGAATAGAGTTGAGATGAGAGATTGGATGCTAAAGAAAATGAAAGTGAATATGAACAATAAATAGCTGATTGAAACTTTGAGCATAAAATTGACCATATCATAGGTCCTCTTGAATTTTTCAATACCAATGATTTTGCAAAGAATTATATCCCACTTGTTGAAAGAGAAGGTGTTGATTTAGTTTCTGATCCATCCCATGATAAGCAAGGGGTTGATTATTTCATGTATTCATTTATAGACAGTCAAGAAGATGAGTGTACAAATTAGTGTGTCGAAAAACAAGTTGATATTCCAAGTTTGTTCTTGTTAGACGACCTTGCATATGTTAATGATTTGCCTATATATGACAAATATGAAGATTATGATGTTGAAGACGTTCTTTTTCAACAATATTTTGAGATAAATCAACCTACATATCATAGTTACAAAGAGCAAAGTATTGGGTTAGATGAGGAGAATTCTCTACCTTTGTGCTTTGCTGCGTTTAAATTGTAGAAAGAGAATTTTAAGATCATTATGGAGGCACAGTAATTTGTGTTGATGCAAAATCACAATAAACCAATGGAACATATTAATAACATATTGCAACACTCTTCTCACGTGTTTTCTATCGGTTCAGAGGTGCAGTGATTAGTTGAAGGTAAAACTGAAAATGAGCATGTTCAGAAATATGCCCACAGTGAAGAGAACAGGGAAGGTATCGAATCAGGTGAGACAACCTTACCACTATGTTTTGCTTCTTTCAAATTGTTGAAGCAAAATATCTGTAATGTCTCAAGTCAGGGATCCTCCAAGCATGATGGTAAATGCAAAGAAAGAATTAGACTTGCAAGTGATAATGACTATATTGATAATCACATGAAAGGTTATTTCAACTCAGATTTGTAGCTTGTGCTCAGCGATTAGTTTGAAAAAGAAGAAGAAGTTGCTCAAGAGATTGTTGTTCATGGTCATTTCCCTTCACCTTAAACTAATATGGGTATTCAATAATGTTTCCAGTATGACAAAGTGTTTCAAAGTTGTCTTTCTTCCCTTGAGAATGACGTGGTGGTCCAATTTCTAAACAACATGGACACAAATGAGGGTTTTGAAAATATATCTATGGGAACCCTAGACCATGAAATAGTTAATGACATTAGTTTTTCACTTTCACAAAAAGATTATGAACAAGAAGTTATTTCCATTTATTAATCTGAAAGACAAAATGACAGCGCTCAAGCAAATTTCCAGAAGTTTAATGAAACCAAATCAAAATTGCTTGTTTTGAAAATATATCTAAGGGAACCCTAGACCGTGAAATAGTTAATGACATTAGTTTTTCACTTTCACCAGGAGATTATGAACATGAAGTTATTTCCATTCAGTAATTTGAAAGACAAAATGACAGCGCTCAAGCAAATTTCCAGAAGTTTAATGAAACCAAATCAAAATTCCTTGATGAACAAAGGGATAGCCTTTATGCACATAATATCGCTGCCACAGTTGAAGATGTCCAAGAATGTATGAATGTTTTTGTTGAGATGCATGGAAGAGTAGAAAAACCTATGGTTGTCATGTCATTTGAAAATATTACCAGAAATGAAGAAGTAGAGCCAGAGCAACAGACACTTATGAAAGAGGCTTATCTTTATGTTTTTGCTCATCAAGAAGAAATGTCTTTTCATGATTTTCAAGATCCTGTGGCCATCTTATTACAGTCTAGAGTGAAGGAGGAGTTTGTTTCATTCATAAGTTCAGGTTTTGGATTCAACTTATGTTTTTAGCTGCCATCTGTTACATTCGTATGCCTGCTTAAAAAAGATGTGATCGGAGAAAAATCGAGAAGCCAATTGCTTGATTGGTTGCATTGGCACTTTAGCATCACTTGATTGAATTTTCATTTCATCAGTTTTAGGGTAGGTAGGAGTGTGTGAATAATCTTGCTGGTCAAGCATTTTTTAATTTAGATTTCCAGCATTGTGTGCAGTCAGTTTCAATGGTATATTTAGTGTTTAGTATCTAGTTAAGAGCAATATGCAAAATTTGGTTTTCGGTAGACACTGGCAATAGGTCGGAGCAGGGTACACACACGTGTTTATGGAGCAGCCCAATGGAGGAGGCATCGGGTCTACGAGTTATTTGCTACACCACTGGGAGTATAGCATCCTCGATATGAGCCTATGTTATCACCATAACAATTTCCAGAATCTGAGTATAGAGACCTGGCATAATGCTAGATAAATTTAGAGATGGGTGAAGCCAATAGGTCGAAACCCATTTGGCAGAAAGGGTTTAAATGGCAGGAACGCGGAAGTGGTAGGACTCAACGAACCGTAGATTTTGGGGGGCTCAGATCAATGGTTTTGACCCATATCGGGCGACGAAACAACGTGGGACTTAATTGATCAAAGGTGGGCTGAGGAAAAACCACCGCAGTGTCATTCATGGACGCATGGTGCTTTCAGAGGTACATTAGGGCGAAAAACGGTCTGCCTAAAATCGTTTTCCCAAAGCCTTGATGTCACGTGGTCTAATGCGTCAAATCAAAGGTTCGTGTATGGGAGGGCGACAGTTGGTCAAATCACCGCACGCCACTCATTCGGGTACTTCACGTCTGCGAGATGTCAGGTGAACATCGTCGGATAACGAATTCAAAAGCTAATCATTCGAAATGGATTGGCCAAGCATGGTAAATCAACGTACCTGCAAGTAATTATGTTAGTATTTTATGATTTGAAATCGAGGACTATCGATCTTTAGGTATGGGTGGCATTATTCTGCTCTAAGAAATCATTGTTTCATTCTTAAGTAAAGCAGTCTCCAGCTAGATTGATTTTTTGATTTCTCTAAAGTTAAGGAACGCCTTGGTGTCCACAAAATTGAAAGACATGGACGGAGCCAATCAAACAATATCTAGTGTAATAGGGTTTTCAAATAACTGGGCAATTTTTTCAACGAGTAAGAAAGAAAGGTCGATTGCATAGATATTAGCGACAAAGTTTCACACTGAACCTGCGACAGAACCAGAATTAGAGGTCAGACTAAATCCTGTCATGAGGGATCTAATCATCAATTGACACGTGGAAGAACCCTGTAGGGGAGTTGTGAAAAAGAAACAGAGCAAATAACAGAACACTGAAACCAGAGTTGAAACATTTGAAAGCATCGGGGAAAATCAACCAACCTGGTTGGACACTCTAAAGGAGGAAATTGCTAAGCTGAAATAAAAACTCTCAGGTAAAATTGAGTACGTCCCAACAAATTTTGGACATGTGGCGATCAAAGAAAAATCTTCAGACATGTTCGTAACGATCCCTTTAAAGTAGGAGAACTGTGGTGTTACACCTCTCCTTTTTGTAACTGACCTTTATTTTTATAATTGTGGGGACGCTTAATCGTTTTGAATCTCAATGTAAATTCTCTATATATACATCATTCCGAGGATGTAGAAGGTATGGAGAAAAGAGGAGCTTCCCTCTAAGCATGAAGACCTTTGTAAACTTTGAGGCCATAATGAATATATAAATGCAAAAGCGGATTTTGGATTGTTTATAAAAAGATTCTAATTGGTGGTGATACGAGTCTTGTTTTCTTTCATAGTATGTGATTCCTGTAATCTTGTATTTCATTTACACTTTCATCTATCTAAATTGGAGAAACAAAAACCTAAAATTCATCATTGCGATGCTCTTGGCTTAAGCGATTTAGACTATGTGTGTTTCTTCTTGACCAATTCAAAATTCATTTTAATACGCTCTGATGCAGTTATATGTTTATTTTCCTATGATGTTATGCAAATTTCAGATATAAAACTCAGACTTATCGGCTCATTTAGCCTTTTCCTATTTCCTCAACTCTAATGCTGGTTGAAATTTACAAGTGCTAACACCTATTTAAAATGTTTTAACATAATAAATATATTTAGTCCAAAACTAAAAGTTAAAGTAATTATAAAATACTTAAACATGTAATAATATATTATTTTTACATTATTTAATATTTAAAAACAAAAGAAAAATCACAATGATACATAATATATTATTTTTACATTAATTAATATTTAAAAACAAAAGAAAAGTGACAATGATTACCTTTGAAAGTAGAAATAGACAAATCTAGGGATTAGTAATGCCAATGTAATTAAATTGAACCTTTAAAAATGAATTAAATGAGTATTTATATTTCAAACAATTACCAAATTTGAAATCATCAATAATAGAAAAAAAAAAAAAAACTAAATGTTAATTATTTATGATTTTAATAATAAAAATATTTTTAAAAATTAAATTTATAAATAAAAATAGAATTAGAAATGACAAAAACTAAATGTTAATTATTTATGATGACAAAAAACTAAATGTTAATTATTTATGATTTTAATAATAATAATATTTTTTAAAATTAAATTTATAAATAAAAATAGAATTAGAAATCATTAATCATAGACAAAAATTAAATGTTAATTATTTATGATTTTAATAATAATAATATTTTTTTAAAATTAAATTTATAAATGAAAATAGAATTAGACAAATCTAGGGATTAGTAACTATTTAGTAACTATTGCCAAGTGAATGACATGGTTGAGTTAATTATTTATGATTTTAATAATAATAATATTTTTTTAAATTAAATTTATAAATGAAAATGAAATTAGACAAATCTAAGAATTAATAACTATTGCCAATCTCATTAAATTGAACCTTTAAAAATAAATTCAATGAATATTTAGATTTCAAACAATTACTAAATTTGAAATCATTTATGATAAAAAAAAAAAACTAAATGTTAATTATTTATGATTTTAAAAATAATAATATTTTTTAAAATTAAATTTATAAATGAAAAGAAATTAATATTTTTAACAAAATTACAACTTAATTACCAAACTAAATATTAATTATATATAATTAAAAAAATATTATTATTTTTTTAAATTAAATTTATAAATGAAAAGTAATTAATATTTTTAACAAAATTACAACTTAACACTTTGAATATTTAATAAATTCATATTTAAAATAAAATTACTCTAACTTACATTATTTAAATGACACATAATTTTTTTTTTTATTATTCTATTTGAATACATACCTATAATAATATTTTTTATTACATTATTTAAATATTTTCACACATAATTATATTTTTTATTATTCTATTTGAATACATATATATAATTATATTTTTTTACTATTCTATATATTTTATATTATTTTATTTGAATACATATATATTACATACATATAATTATATTTTTTTATTATTCTATATATTTTTTATTATTCTATTTGAATAGATACATATAATTCATCAATGAAATTGATTTGTTATTTGTTAATAACTATTCAACGGAAGACTTTTAACTTATATGATATATCTGAAATTGCATTTTGATTACTTTGAATATTTAATAAATTCATATTTAAAAAAAATTACTCTAATTTATATTATTTAAATATTCTCACACATAATTAATTTTTTTATTATTCTATTTGATTATATATATGAAATCACATTATCATCAATGAAATTGATTTATTAATAACTATACAACGGAAGAATTTTAACTTATATAATATCTGAAATTGTATTTTAATATGAAATCACATTATCATCAATGAAATTGATTTGTTAATAACTATACAACGGAAGAATTTTAACTTATATGATATCTGAAATTGTATTTTGATATGAAATCACATTATCATCAATGAAATTGATTTGTTAATAACTATACAACGGAAGAATTTTAACTTATATGATATCTGAAATTGTATTTTGATTACTTTGGAGAATTTTAACTTATATGATATCTGAAATTGTATTTTGATCACTTTGGATATTTAATAAATTTATATTTAAAATAAAATAAAATAATTCTAATTTATATTATTTAAATATTCTTACACATATAATTAAATTTTTTATATGTAATATTTGAAATCGCATTATCATCAATAAAATTGATATTTTAATAACTATATCAATGAATTTTTTATATGTAATATTTGAAATCGCATTATCATCAATAAAATTGATATTTTAATAATTATATCAATGAAGACTTTTAACTTATATGATATCTGAAATTGCATTATCTTCATTGGAATTGGAAGACTTTTAACTTATATGATATTTGAATTTGCATTATTTTCATTGGAATGGGAAGACTTTTAATTTATATGATATCTGAAATTGCATTATCTTCATTGGGATTGATTTGCTCTTTTTTTTTTTTTTTTTTAAGTGAGTATGAGTTCCTGTATTAGTGAAAAGAGGTTATGATACAAAAATAGGGGGAATCCCTTGATCTGCCAAAAAGAAAACCAAATCAGGGGTTCCGGAGTTGCACTGTCTAAGATAGCAAGGGGTAAGGCTGAGCCGCCACCATGGGAAATCGATCCAGTCTTCCGAAAACCAGTTTAAAAAACTAAACAAGAGCATATACATAAAAGACATAATCATAAAAGGGGTTGCGCCTACATTGAACATAGCTTGACCAAGGCCTGAATCGACGCTAATCCAAGATGATGGGATGTCTTTCGTCTCCATCATTTCTTTCCTCGTTCTCTTTCCTCTGGACCACCGTGCGCGTCTTTCTGATATGAGCTGGTGTTCCACTCCGGTCTGCTAGCGTGATGTCCATGTAGGGGACATAGCGTAGGTAAAGGTGGAATTGTCCTGCCATTCGTTCCATTTTCTCCTTCTGGTTCCTCTGGTCCTCAGCTAGTTGTTTTGCACTGGCCTCCAGGTTGCTGAGGCGACGCAGGATTTTTGTGAGCAAATTTTTGTGGTCCATGTTAGCCCTCTTGCAGATCTCTTCCCGGTCAGAGCTCATCTTGCCTATCAACATCTTTGTTCGCCAGGCCTCCTCCACCGTTCTGTGGTAGAGGGTTGTTCTTAGCTGTGTGGCCACTGGGTCCCTTATCTCGTATGCTTCTTGAATCAGTGCCTTCCAAGCTTTGCTCTTGCGTGTGGTGTTGATTTCTTTCTCCCACCTGGTGATGATCGCTTTGCCCTTTGGATCGACCTGTGTAAGAAAGGTACCCTTGGCTTCTCTGACCGCTTTCTCCATCCTTGTAATCCTCCGGGAGCTTGTTGGAGATTCTTTCCCCTGGGGGCCTCTCTTACTATGGGTTTCTTCATTCGTACCATCTTGGCTTGTTTGTGGTGGTTTTTGCCTTGGGTTCTTCTCCTGTTCCTATTCATCCCTTCCTTGTAATTAAAATGGCCTCTGTAATTGCGTCTTTCCTGTTTGTGGCTATTCCTGGTGTTTCTTCTCTTATGGGAATTCCATGGCTGCGGGCTCATCTTGGTAATCACGTGTTGCTTGTAGAGGTGTACCTTCGGGTCTTTTTTCACTGTCTCGGTATGTGTGCTCTTGGGATCCCTGCCGTAATCCTTGCACCCATCCTTTGCTCTGCACATTGTATGAACTTCAGTACCACTCCTCGTATCTGTACTTGGGTGAGGTGTACCCATATTTGGCCATGTAAACTCCTTTTGTTCTTTGTCCTTTGCCGCTTGCTGATTATCTTTTTTGCTTTCCCACGAGCAACCCCTGTACTTCTTCCTATTGACAGGAACATGGTGTCGTACCTCCTTCCGTTGTGTGACCTGGGTCTGCATTGTAACTCGTGTTTGAGTGATGGCCTATCGGATTTTGCCTCATTCCTACATGCACTTCAGTTATCTCTGCGCCTCCATCCTCGATGTGGTCGTCTGTACTTTGGTTGTCGTCACGGTCTTTTGCCGCTAGTTGGATGCAGTCTGTTCTGAACTGACCATTCAGGATGTTACTCCAGATAGTGTCAAGTTCTGGTCCCTCTTTGTTGACCCCTTCGTTTGCGATTTTGTCCGCCAGTCCATTTGTTGACCCCCTCGTTTGCGATTCTATCCTCTAGTCCATTTGCTGACCTACATACCCAACACAACTCCATTGTGATCCCCGTCTACAAGTGCTCTTGAATTTTTTGCAGGGAATGTGCCAAGCGCCAGTGCCTCTGAATTTTGCCCATTCTGGTGCCATTTTGAAGTCTCTTTACTGTGTTGATAACCAGCCTGAAATCTCCTTCCACTATGGTGTTTGTCATCGTTTCGCGGCTTAGAATCTCAAGGCCGGTCTCCAGGGATCCGAATTCCGCGACGTTGTTGGTTGAGTTTCCCAAACTCCCAACATACAACCAAATTATGTTTCCCTCACTGTCCCTGATTACTCCTCCTGTTCCTATCCGTCCTGGGTTACCTTTTGACGTTTCGTCAAAATTCAACTTGAGGGATCCTGCTGGTGGTGGTTTCCAGTTGCGCTCACCTACTTGGAGTTGCGGGATCCGTTTTTCTTCACTGGGGTTGTGTCCGTCTTTCAGGTGGAAAGCTTCTAGGATTCGAGAGTCTTGGTCTGTGAGTTGCGCTCTTCCTGTCCGGCAGTTGCGACTTTGCATCGTTTCTCTTGTCATGGAGATTATTGTTTCCTTGATCTTCCCTTCCGGTGAGCTTTCGTTCCTGAAGATGCACCGATTCCTTTCTTTCCATATTGCCCATATGATCATTCCCGGAATGAGGGTCCAACAGAGATTCACCTCTTCGTTTTCGCTATAGTTCTCTTTCTAGATATTGATAGTTGTAGAGATGTTACCTTGGATCCTATTGGATTGTCAGAAGATGCCTACCGCCCAGTCCCAGATCTCTGTTGTGTAGATGCATTCGTCGAGAAGATGGTTAGTTGTTTCTTCCTTAGCTCGACAGAGGTGACATCTCGATGGGCCTATGAATCCCCTTTTCCTCAGGTTTTCCCAGGTTAGAATTCGGTTGTGGAGTATTAACCATTGGAAAATTTTATTTTTGGCCAGTGGGGGCTGTTCCAAAGCTTATCCCATTGTTGCCTTGGGTCTTCTTGGTCCTGGTTCGCAATATAATGTCGGACTTCTTTTAGGTTGAATTCCCCGTCATCTTTTTGTCCCCATCTCAGTTGGTCATTTCCTTCCATGACCACAATTTTTCATCTCCCCAATTCCTCCTCCACCTCTTTTACTGTTGTTGCGGGTTGGTCTCTATTTTGTGGAGTGAGAATGTCCCAAATTCTCCATTTGTTGCGATCTGTTTCTTGTTTCCATTAATGGCAGACTCTGGTTTTACCTTGCGCTATCATCTCCCATTGGAGTTCCTCCCTGTCTGGTTTCTCCATTCTAGGTTCATGTTGCTAGGCATCCTCGTAGAATCTGGCTGTTCTACCATTCCTTACTTCCCAAAAGCTGTGTGTCTGGATCCAGGTTTTGTTGCGCCAAGCTAGGTTCCAGATGGTTGAACCCTCCCTGGTGGCCCTGAAATGAATTCTGGCCTGGTCGCTTATGTCCAGGGCATACTTTGCCTTCCATAGGTTTACCCATGGTGTAGTAGTTTCTTTGACCCAACGCCACCAGAGTTTCGCCCTGTAGGCATCATTGGTCACTTGTGGGTCTTGTAGCCCTAGGCCTCCTTTGCTTTTTGGTTTACAAACCTTCTCCCAAGTTACCAGGGCCCATTTTTTCTTTGTTTCTGCTCCTCACCATAGGAAGTCCCTTTGGATGGTTCTTATTTTTTGTAGTATCCCCTTGGGGGTTGGGAAAACAGACATCATAAAGGTTGGAATTGCTTGAAGAACAAACTTGGTCAGGATAAGTCTTCCCGCTAGGTTGAGGGATCTGTACGTCCAATTTTTTACTTGCTCCTGTAACTTGTTGCTTATTCCTTCCCAAGTTCAAATTTTGTAAGCTTTGTCTGTCAGGGGAATGCCCAGGTATTTGGTTGGGAGTGCTTTGCGTTCAAAGCCCAAGATATTGGCCAAATTTCTTTGGATTGCGGGGTTGGTATTGAAGAATAAGACCATAGATTTGGAGTGGTTGATATCTACACCCAAGGCTTCCCCAAACTCTTCTAGGATTCGTTTGTAAGATTTTGCTTCCTTGACCGTGGGTATGCCATGAAATAAAGTGTCATCCATGAACTGTTGGTGTGTGGAAGTAGGGCAGTTTTCGAAAGGTTTGATGCCTGTTATTTCACCTGCTATTGTTGCGCTTTTTATGCTTCGACTGAGACCTTCCATCATCAGAATGAACATGAAGGGGGACAACGGGTCTCCTTGTCTGATGCCTCTCGTGGGCTAGAAAGGTTTGGCTGGGGCTCCATTTATTAAGAGTGAGTAGCTTGTTGTGGACACGACGCTGACTATCCAGCTAATCCAGTGCTGGGTGAAACCAAAGGCTTCCAAAGTCTTGACCATATAGTGCCAACTAATTTTTTCATAGGCTTTTGCTAGGTCTAGTTGTATCATCATTCCCCCTCTCTTCTGAAGCTTCAGGGTGTGGATAAGCTCGTGGGCATGGATGATATTGTCCAAAACTTGTCTTCCTTCCACGAAGCCTGCCTGTTATTGTGAGATCAGTGTGGGTAGGAGGGATTTCAATATATTTGCAATAACTTTGAAGATTATCTTATAAACCACATTGCATTGTGTTATAGGTTTGTACCGGTCAGGGGTTTTGGCTTCATTTTCTTTGGGGATTAGGGTAACCATTGTTGCATTTAGCGCTTTTAGAATGGAGGTTGATATCTCCTAGAGTCTGCCACTACCCTATAAATGTCGTGTTTGACAATTTCCCAGCATGCTTTGAAAAACTCCACTGTGAAGCCATCTAGACCTGGGGATTTTCCATTGGGCATTTCATGGAGCACTTGGTCAATTTCCTCCTTAGCAATGGGTTTGTTTAGGTTGTGATTTTGTTCCTCGGTGACCAGGCATGGGATATGTTGGGTTATCCTTTGGATGGCCTCTGATCTGTCTTGGTTGGGTTCCTGGGCTATCCCGTGGAAGTGGTTTACCAAAGTAGTTTCGATCTCCTTATGTAACTCTCGCTCTATTCCATCCTAGTCCTTAATCTTCAGGATTTTGTTGTGGGCTCTTCTGGCCATGGTCGTTCTATGAAAAAACTTGGTGTTCCACTCTCCTTCCCTTAGCCATATGATGCGAGACTTTTGTTTCCAAAGTGTTTCCTCCTGTTGGCTTCTAGCTTCCCATTCCTAGGTCATCTGGATCTCTTCCTTTTTTCGATCCTTCGTGTAGCCCTTCGTTATGCAGGTTTCCTGGAGTTTTCTCATTTTGTCTTCTATGTTGTGCTTCTCTTGGTTTATATTTCCAAATGTGTCCCTGTTCCACTCCTTGAGCTTATATTTAATGTACTTTAGTTTCTTATAGAGTTTGAACATCCTTGTCCCTTGCTCTAGCTGCTCCTCCCACCACCACTGTTTGATTCTTTCCTTGAAATTCGGGTGTTCGATCCAAAATTTCTCAAATCTGAAGGGTCTATTCTTCGGCGTGGTTTGGAAGCCTGCTTCCAGTTGGATTGACCTGTGATCAGATCCCCCCCAGGGAAGGATGCTGCAATCTAAGGTTAGTCCTTGCATAATGATTGACTCTGATACTAGGAATCTGTCGAGGCTTGTTGCTACCTGATACCGGTTCATCCATTTATTGTTCCAGGTGAACTGGCCATTATTATTTTTGAGGTCTACCATCTCCGCTATGTCTATGAACTTTGAGAACTCTTCTACATCCCTATCCAGTCTTCTTGTACCTCATTTTTTCTCCGCAAGTGATGTGATGATGTTGAAATCCCTTGCCAGGATCCATTGGAGGTTGTTGGATTGGGTTTTAAGGTCTTCCAGGTCTCGTATCATTCTTCTCTTTTCCTCTGACACCTGGGGTCCATACACATTAGTGCATAGAATCACCTCTGTGTTTGCAATGATTTGCATGCGGACCGTAAGTGTGTGCCTGGTCGCTTCAATTGCTATTAAGCTTAGTGCTTGTGGGTTCCACAAGGTGAGAATACCTTCTGCCATTTGGTGGCCTCCGATAGCCACCGTCTTGTACTTGCGCCATTGTTGTTTACCGATTGCCTCGATTCTTTTTGTAGTGCATTTTGTCTCTTGAATGAAACAAAGATCCAATTGTTCCTTATTTAGTATATTTTTAAGGATTCTCTGTTTTCTTGGGTTGTTTAGGCCTCTTATATTCCAAGTTATAGCTTCATTTAAATATGTGGGGGGGAGTTAGGGAAGAGTTTCTTGATCTTACCTGAGTTTATCAGTAGTGCTCCAAGCTCCTGTAGGGCTACGCTGTTTGATTTCCTGCCTTTTTTCCTTCTCGTCTGCTTGGGTGAGAGGTGTGGTTGTCCCTCGCCGACTTTGACTCCTAAGTGTCCTAACTCCCCATGTGTGTGCTTTATTCCTCTAACTTTGGCTTCCTCCCTTAGGAGAAACAAGTACTGAATGCGGTCTAGTTGCTCTGTTGGTACATTGTCTACTCCCTGTCTTTTCCATTTCTCTAGTATGTTTGGGAGATCTATCCCTTCCCTTTCCACTAGGTCTCGGAGATCAAGATCTTTTGTACCTACTTCGCTTGGGGTCATTTTCACATCTCCCTCTGCTTCTTGCATGGGGGTGTTGTCGTCTTTGGTTTCTCCATCCATCGGGGTTGAGCTACTCCCCTGTTCCTTCTTGTTACTTGGCCGATTGATGGGCTAGTTTGTTGCTTGTTCTCTGGCTTCTTGAGCTTTTGATGATTCATTTTCGCCTTCTACACCTTTATTGGTTTTGTCCCTTCCTTTTGTTCTATTCTGGGTCTCCGGGTTACTTCCTGTTGGGGTTTTACTCTACTTTTTGTTTGCTCTGCTTCTAGGGTTCGGTTTTATAAACCCATCATCATCCTGATGTGGTTTGGGGCTTTCTGCTTCCTGTTTTTTGTTTAGTGGGCATTCTCTGATCAGGTGTCCATGTTCATGACATCTTCTGCATCTGAAGGGGATCTGTTCGTAATCTATGTTTTGGATCCATTCCTCATCTCTGAATTCTAGACTTATGGCTTTTGGGAGTACTCCCGAGACATCCATCTCTATGCAGATTCTTGCGTAGGATGTATATCTCCCTTTTAGGGTAGCTTCTGAGGTCTTCACATATTTCCCCAGTTTGTTTCCTATTACTTCGAAAGTAGAGGGCAACCAGTAGTCTAATGGTCAGGAATAAAATCTCAGCTAGACCGACACCTTTTTGAATGTCTCTTTTTTTGGGGAGAAATTTTTCTTCCATGGCCGCATGTACAGTCCTGCTGAGGCGTGGAAGTATGACCCCCCTTCAAAGACTCTATCCCTATCTTCCAGGTTCATGAATACTGCTGTAAAGAAACCTTTCGAGCCCAGGTGGAGCTCCACTTCTCCACTTGGCTTCCAGTGATATTTAATCCAGTTGCGCAACGTTCTTTCTGTGGGCCACAAGCCCATAAACTTGCAGATTAGTGCATGCGTCTTCATCTGGTCCCTGTAGAGTTGCGTTTGCTGATCCTCCAGTATCACCTTGGGTATCATTGTTGTTTTGGGTTTACACGGGTTGCACCCTTCTGTCCCGTTTGGCTTCGTTGTGTTTTACGCCTCACTTTGGGTTTCTCTGACATCTTCCCCCATGCACTCGCTTTTGCCCTGGTTCCTTTCCTGACCTTTTTCTGGGTCTGATCCCGAGGTACCTGTCATTGGTACCTTGAAACCTATGTCTCTTGGACCTTTCCCCCTATCCACCACTCCCTGTTTGTATGAGGGGGTCCCCTTACCCCCCCCCTTTGGTGCTCATGCTGTCCTTTGCTATGGACGCAACTGCCAAACCCTAGCTTTTAGTTTCTTCAAACCCTAGCAGTCATATTGCGAAGTGTATATTGGGATTGATTTGTTAATGACTATCATAAATTCATATTTAAAATAAAATTACTCTAATATTTAAAATAAAATTATTCTAATTTTCTCTTTAAATATTCTCTCACACATAATTATATTTTTTATTATTCTTTTTGAATACACACTTGAGGTAATATTTGAAATCACATTATCATCAATGAAATTGATTTGTTAATAACTATATAAAGGGAGACTTTTAATTAGTCAATGTGAAATGTATTTCTTAAAGGCACCATATATGATATTTGAAATTGCATTATCTTCATTGGAATTTATTTGTTTTTTTTTTTATAAGTAAGATTGTATAAAAAACTTACCAAAATCATCCCTTTGTTCCAGGCTGTAAACACTGAGCTGGCCCAAGGGGAAACTTCAGCCAGCCGAACAGTTCCAAAGTTTAAGTCTTAAACTGCCAGTAATAGCAAAAATTCTACAAGTCTTGACCACAAAATATTGCACCTTGACCGTTCTACTGACATATAACAAAAAGAAAAATTCAGGCCCCTAAGGGTGACCAGGTTAACAGTAATTGACACAGACAATAACTGATACAGATGGCGTCCATGAGGTAGAACCACAGTTAAACACTTAGCATAATAAAGTAGACACTTGTACATAACACGTGGTGGGGCTGTAGTGCGGTCACGCGTCCATGAAGGAGGTGTCGAGTGTCGAGTCCCCAAGAGGAGTTGGCTCCTCCTCAACTGGTGTCCTGTCCATCTGCATTGCGTCCTCCGGCTAGACTGGTGGCGTGTTCTCCTTCTGGACTGGTGCGACATTCTTCGAAGTCCCCAGTGAGGGCGTTGACGCCAATATTGGTGTCTCAGCCCCTGCTGCACGAGCTTCTCCTGTTCGGGGGTGGTGGGCACCCTGCAATGCTGAGAGAAATTGCAGGAATTGTGATGCTTTTCTGTCCAAAATCTTCAGGCGAAACCAAAGATCATCCAAGTCCCTACGTAGGTCAAAGACCAAGCCTTGCAACAGTGCGAGGTTTGTTTGCAATTCAAATTCTAGGTCGGCACTAGAGTCGGCACGAGATTGACGTCGTTGAAGTAAACTTTGGCTTGCTTCAAGGCCATCATCCTGAGAATGAGCACCGAGTAGCAGGGCCTGAGGCAACTAGGAGGGTGAGCAGGTCGACGAGTTGGGAGGAGCCATTGGTACTAATTGCGAAGCGGAGGCAAAATTTCCTAGGGGGCCTGCATTGAATCTTAGAGAGGTCCACGAGAAATCAAGCCATTGCAACCTGTAAGCAAACGACGGCGAAAGGGGTGGGAGACTGTCGGGATTATGACTCGACTGCACTAGGGAGGAGGACAAGGTAGGCGACGAGGAGGAGGAATTGTGGGAGGGTGTAGGCGAGGGGTGGAGGGCCAAACGCGGTCGGCTGGGCTGCCATGTCGAGCCTCGTTTGGACTTCCCTCTCTGCCTTAGCATCTCTGAGACACAATGAGGGCAGAAACAACCAGGAGAGAACGATAGCAGGCAAAGGAGTTGTTGGGCGGGAGGTTGAGCTCTAGAGAAATCAACCATAAGAGAATGAGGCATCCGGAACAATTGGTGCAATTCATAATAACCGAGGAGTTGGTTCCTTCAATGAAACCAACACGCGCACAAAGTAAAAGCATAACAATGACATTGGTCCATCGAGGGGATGACAAGGCAGAGCAGGGCGCACTGAGATTAATGGCACCCTGTCTCATGCAAGGTCGAGTTAATAGCATTAAGGTGGTGGGAGCGGGAAACACACGTCCATCACATGGTTGACACCATGGTGGCTCTCTCCTGGCTGTTTCTCTGGACATGTGGTTCCCACTATCACCCCATCCAAGGAATTGGAATTTATTTGTTAATAACTATAAAAAGGAAGACTTTTAACTTAGTCAATGTGAAATGGATCTCTAAAAACATTAAACATTTACAATGTTGAACTTTTAATTTAGTTCATGTGGAAGGAGTATAAGTATAGGGCAAAAGGGGTTAATAAATATACAAAGGAAGACTTTTAACTTAGTCAATGTGAAGTGGATCTTTTGAACACACCAAATATAATATTTTGAAATCGATCTTTTGAAGACACCAAATATAATATTTGAAATTACATTATCTTCAATGGAATTGTTTTGTTAATAACTATAAAAGGAATACTTTTAACTTAGTCAATGTTAAATAGATCTTTTGAAGACACCCCAAATAAAATATTTGAAATTGCATTATCTTCAATGGAGTTGATTTGTTAATAACTATAAAAAGGTTTTTTTTTTTAACTTAGTCAATGTTAAATGGATCTCTCAAAACATTAAATATAAATATAATATTTGAAATTCCATTATCTTCAATGGAATTGATTTGTTAATAACTATAAAAAGGAACACTTTAACTTAGTCAATGTTAAATGGATATCTCAAAACATTAAATATTTTGTTCACAAATATAAATATACAATGGAGAACTTTTAATTTAATCCATGTGGAAGAAGTATAAGTGTAAGGCGGAATGGATATGATGAAAAGTAAATAGCAAGACAATAATTGTCTTCAATGGAATTGATTTGTTAATAACTATAAAAAGGAAGACTTTTAACTTAGTCAATGTGAAATGGATCTCTCAAAACATTAAACATTTTGTTAACAAATATACAATGTAGAACTTAGAACTTTTAATTTAACTCATGTGGAAGAATTATAAGTTTTCAATAAAATTGATTTGTTAATAACTATGAAAAGGAAGACTTTTAACTTGGTCAATGTGAAATGGATCTCTCAAAACATTAAACATTTTGCTAACAAATATACAATGGAGAACTTTTAATTTAATATATGTGAAAGAATTATAAGTGTACGATAAAAAGGATATGCAATGTTGAAAAGCAAAAAGCAAGACATCAATTAACCAAACTAGCAACCCAATTTATCACACCAACTATTAGTATAGAAAAATGAACATAACAATGAAATAAAATAATGGCCTTAATTTTAGTCACCTCATGTTAAATTAGATGTCCAAAATAGCTTTTAAATATAGAATGTAAGGTCCAAAGTTGAACCAAAATCTAGTCATTGAGTAGATTTTTGGGTATTTTATTTAACAAAATGTGACCTCAAAAACCCTCTCTTGGAGCACCAAAGAATTAAGTTTATGAGAATTGTAAGTATAAGGTAAAAAAGATATGCAATGTTGAAAAGAAAAGAACACAACATTAATTAACTAAAATGTTCAATAACACAACATTAATTAACTAAAATGTTGAAAAGCAAAGAACAAGACATTAATTAACCAAACTAGCAACCCAATTTATCACAACAACTATTATGAACATAACAATGAAATAAAAAAATAACCTTGGCCTTATTTTAGTCACCTCATGTTCAATTAGGTATCCAAAATAGCTTTTAAATATAGAATGCAAGGTCCAAAGCTAACCAAAATCTAGTCATTGAGTAGATTTTTAGGTATTTTATTTAACAAAATGTGACCTTAAAGGCCCTCTTTTGGAGCACTAAAGAATCAAGTTTATAACAGTAAATATTCTAAATTTAAATTCAAGTGTATTACTCACATGATTTAGAAAATAATATAATTAATAAATCTAATCATTTAGTAAATTTTTGGATATTTTATTTAACAAACCGTGACTTAAAGGCTCTCTTTTAAAGCACCAAAGGATCAAAATTATGGTAGTAAATATTCTAAATTTAAATTCAAGTATATTACTCACATAATTTAGAAAATAATATAATTAATAACAAATATTTTTTTTTTTACTTATTATATCAATTTTATTTATCATATTAACTTTATTAAAAAAACTAATATTTACTATTTTTATTTTAAATATTAATATTTTAAAATTAAAATGTATTATTATTATTATTATATTTATAAAACATATACAATTATAATATATAACTATATTATTATATTTATAAAACATATACAATTATAATATATAACTATATTATTATATTTATAAAACATATACAACTATATAAAGAAATATATAGATCTTTACAAAGAAAGTGAAGAAAAAAAAACAATATAAGAGAAAAAGAAAATAATTATTCTCCCGAAACTAATCATTATGCAATAGCCCCATAAGGGTGTGTATCCACCTATATATTTTATGTATGATTATAGCCACTTAAAATACTATATATAAGTATAATATATGAATCCTTAAAAAATATTGAATCCAAAACCATTCCTCTCAATCACCCAAGCTACATCAAATGGTTATATATATATATATATATATATATATATATATATATATATATATATGTATGATGTAGTTTGGGTGGTTGGGAGGAATGGTTGTTACCCTCCCCACCTAGATGTAGCTTGGGTGGTTGGAAGGAATGGTTGTTACCCTCCCCACTTAGATGTAGCTTGGGTGGTTGGGAGGAATGGTTGTTACCCTCCCCACCCAGGTTCAATTCCTTGTAAGTGACATGTGATGCCCTTAATGGGTCTATATGATGCTCTTGTTGTCGAGCCCCAAATTTTCCTAAAATGCTTGACCTCCCCATGTTCTCTCACAGAGCCCCAAATTTTCCTAAAATGCTTGACCTCCCCATGTTCTCTCACAGATTTCAGGGGGGTTTTCCACGGACATTGTTGTTGTGAACCACATGTAATCTAGCCCCAACTTGGACTCAACACACTCATGGCGGTGAGAGAAACAACACATCGGGTGCATGATTTCTTTGGGTTTTGTCATAGTCTCACTTTTTTGCATATTTGTAGAACTTTTCACAGGCTTTCATAGCGTTGTACTCATGATTCCTAGTTTGCAATGTTTAGCTTCAAGCATAAAAACATCCTAATTTCTTCTCTCAGGAGCCTGATCCAACCCTGGTTTTCCTTTTTTTAGTAGGCTAGCTACTAGGTTCCAATAAAATATAAGATTTTTTTGCTACTAAAAATAATAAAATATTTTAATTTACTAAAAAAAATATTTCTATATAAAAAATTATTAATTCATAATTGAAAAAAAATAACAGTTAACAATAATTACACACTGACATTTATGACATTGTAAACAAGCACAAAGAACATACATACACCTTGGACTGTATATCTTATTAATCATCTTACAATACTCTTTAACAATTCATAAAATCTAGATATCAACAATTCAGAAAGGTGGGGGCACTTAATGAGCAAGTAACAAGTTGCCCAATAACCCTTCCAACTCTTTCAATACGCTATGTTTAAAACAAACAAAGCAAAATCACCATATCTATTGATCACTTTGAATACCTCTATCTAAAAGTTAAAAGACATTTTGTAGGCCAAGATTTTCAAGATAAACATTTTGTTTAGCATCACTTTCATTTAAATAATAAATATATGTGCACAAGTGGTATATAATTCCAACACATATGTCTACAAATAAATATTTGATTTCCTAGTATCTTAAAAATTTTTAACATGAGTAAAATGTGCGATTTACAAAAGTTCATATTTATTTCTTCACCATTATATGAAATCATATATAATAATAATAATAATAATAATAATAATAATAATTTATTTTTAAAGTCATGATCAAGTCAGACACTTAATTGGTGTATGAGATCCCCTTATTTATAGGACAAGGGATCTCCTCTGGCTAGCGATTTGACTGCTAAAATCTACAAAGGTATACATATCCTAACCCCCTCTGGATTTGAACTAGTAACCTTTTAAGAGGAAACACATGTTCTTAACCATTAAACCTACTCAGACTGTATCTATGTGAAAGCCAAAACTTCACCTAAATAAAATGAAATTCATATTAAAAGCAATAATGGATTGAACCAAATTAGAATGCCTTTTAATGGATAACAAATCAAACCAAAAATAGCACCTGAAAGCCTAAACTTCAATGGAATTCATCTTAAGGGCATTGATGGGTTAAACCAATTTATCAATGCAGATCAAATTTGCTGACACTTAATTTTATAAATTTTTACATATCTAATGTTGCGCCAATCGCAATCTTAAAACATTAAAAGCAAATTTAGTGGTATGTCAAGATTATAGTTTATATTTGTGAAGTTGTCCTTAATTACCGTGGGTTAGCTGACGTTCACTCTTGCATGGCAACTACGTTGCAGGTTGAGCATGGAGAAAAGAGATGTCTTCCCTACAACTACATGCATTGTTGATTTCAAGATATAGCCCTGTTTCCTGCACTATCTATGCCCTCCTTGTTCTCTGGTATTATAATTTTATTCATTTTTCTTTTGTAATTGCTTTATTCTTAGTTGTAGATATCAATGGTCCATTAGGGATCCCTAGCAATCCCCTCTTGGAAGGTCGTTATGGTGACAATCGACTCGTTCTATCATCGCCTTTGACGTGTTGCACAACGTCTGATTATCAGGCTCCATGCAGAAAGTGGGGAGCACCATAGAACATTATTGAGAAAACCATTAAGCGACATAAGAAAAGGATGACTTAAGAACCATAAGTCAACTACACGATCCAGGGCGAGAAGGCATGAACTATGTTTTTATTTTTCTTTATGTGGCCCTGTTAGATTTATTTAATTGAAGTTGTGGCATTTGATTCTCTCCATTTTGTGTTGATTTCCCTTTTCGCATCTCACCCTGTTACTTCGACATTTAATTTTATTTTTGAATGAATTAATTGTTGTGTTTTCACTGCTTTGCAGCCATACACAAATGGACTAGAGAATGAAATGATGCAGCTCAAGTAGGAGAATGAGACACTTAAAAAAACAACATGTGAGATTTCGTTTATTCCTTTTTGACACGGTTCTCGTTAGGAAAAGAAACAATCCAATATCTTTGCAATTGAACAATATTAAGGGATAGGAATTAGGAAATGGTTTTTAGTTAGAATAATCAACAATTCTAAAGAATATGGCCAAATCAATTATATTGTGGCGTTCCACATGTTTCTAAAGTAGGATCATCTAATATGCAACTTTTTGGCCCCTTCCAAGTATGAAAAGGGAGCTGTGAGAGATTTTAATTTCAAGCCCTTCTAACATAAACTATTGCTACACAAATATCACAGTAAAGGGAGTGAAATTGGAAGTGGAAAAGTCTTTTTGCATTTTTTCTCACATCTCTTTATTTAATATAGTTTCAAATTTCTAATTTTCCAATTTTCATTTATGTGAATTGTTATATCATTCAATGTATGTTTCTTTTTAATATTGTAGGAATTTGTAAAATTCTATGCTTAATACTATTGATGAGATGTTACACAAAATTGATCATGCAAACTATTTGAGATCGATGCTTCTGAACTATGTTTTGTAGTTGTTAAAATTCCCTAACAATCATATTGAAATGTTCCAAAAATTAATGTTTTTATGTCTCTAGATGTGGTTGCCAACTCAACTATACACCTATAGAAACCTTAATTAATATTGTGAAAATCTGAGTAGACTGGTACTAAAAACTTGTACTCAATTCTAGAATCATGCCACAAGCTTTCCATTTGACTACACATCCTACAATAGAGAATGATATCATATAAAGTAAGCATTTCAAATTTTGACACTTTATATATGCATGCTATCAAGAATGAAGTTGAGATACGATTTTCCAGGCTATCTAAATAAAAATTATAACAATAGGTCAAATTTATTGTACCTTGTGCACTATTGATCATTCTGCATCTTCACTGGGTTTTTTCATAATGGAAAGACAATGTGATGAGACTTTATGAGTGCAGATTATCCCTTCTTTGGCTATGAACTCCATTTCATGGGAGAGTAACGGTATGATGCCTCGAGGGAGTGACATGGTTGCTAATATAAATCCAAAAATAGGCATTCATCCATCTCTATGCTTGATTTTCTACTCAATATCATATCAATAGGTTGGTTCCAACTATAATAGATTTTCCCTCTCTTTCCTTCAAGGGATGGGACAACATAGGTGCTTCCCCCCTCTCTCTTGCACCAGATAAGACAAACTGATTTTCCCTCTACGAATTAATGGTTGACAACAGTTCATATCAGGAACTACAAGTCACTTTGGTGTGGGGAGGGAAGGAGAATATCTCTGTTAACGGGTTAACACGAATGGGGAAGGAGGATATCTCTGTTAATAAGATTGAGAACAGGAAGAATAGATGATTTTTGTTTACATTTTTTTCGTTGTGAATTTATGGGTCGGGTGAGCAGCATTTGCAGTTCTTTCTGCCATGAAATAACGAGGTTTGTTTTTGTGCATTCACATACTAGGGTATGATAAGCACAAAGTTTCTTGTTTTGAAAAACCACTGGCAACTAGCAAGAAATGGGGACATACATCCATCCCATCCCGCATACATCCACGAATTAAAATATTATGTTTATTTAAAGCATAAGGACAAAGTACCCTCCCATACATGTGAGTTGCATTTGAAGTTATTTCCGCCATGAAATAACCAAGTTTGTTTTTGCTTTTGTGCATTCTCATATTGAAGTAAGATAAATGCTAAGTTTCTCATTTAAACAAACCATTATTTTGAGAAAATATTGGCAAGAAATGGATCCATCCATCTCATCTCGTCCCACAAATTAAAATAATTACTTTTATTTAAAGCATAAGGACAAAGTACTCCAAATATTTTACAAATTTTATATCAATCTGATAAATATTTTGCAAACCAAAAGAAATTTGTCAAATTTTAATACTCCACCGATTAAAAATTAAAAATATCAAATTAAAAAATTAAAAAAATAATTTCTTATTTAAAAAAATTAATTTAATACATAATATATTTATAACATTTGGAAAGCTTCACATATAAAAAAATAAAAAAATATAAAAGTCAATTAAGTTTGACTTGCGATTGCAATAAAAAATATAATGTATGAGACATCTCTGAGCGTGGTTGTTCAACGGTAAATGGCTTTCCAAAAGTATGAACACATAATACATAAGAGTCAAAGCAAAAAACAAAGTAGAGGATGAGAAAATAAGGCTAGGCCTTGAGATTAATATGAAACAATATGCATGATTCTCAAACAACTTTCAAGTATAGTAATCTATTTATTAATGATTAAAGAGAAACATCATAGAAATAATACATTCTTTAATTTATTCACTAAACACAAATTAAGTGTTTTGCATAACGAACAATTAAGTCATGCAAGTAAAATGCAAATAATACTTCTTTAATTTATTCACTAAATACAAATTAAGAGTTTTGCATAACGAACAATTAAGTCATGCAAGTAAAATGCACTTAGACAAATGCTATACGTGGTACTTGTTGAAGTCTCAACACATCCTAAAAAAATTTAATAAATTTTGGGCACCATTTTTTCTTTTCACATAAAAGATTTTATGGTTACTTTTGTATAAACTCATTTTTCCTTTGAAGTTTGCTGAAGTTTTATGAGGAATAAGTTTTTATTTTCCTAACTCCTTAGTCAAGAAAATATGAAAAAATTCTAAGTAAAAGTTTAAAGAAAACTTTTTTGTTTTTGTCATTGATCAAAGAAATTTTAAAATTTCTTCGGAGTAGAAAGTTCACTTTGTGCTCCAATCAAAGTTGAAAGATTATTTGATTAGTGATCAAAACAAAACTTCAAATTCTCTCCAATGAAAGTTGAAAGTTTCTTCGATCAAATATCAAAACAAAAGTTCAATGTTTCTATAATTAACGATCAAGAGAAAAGTTTAAAGTTTCTTCGATCAAGGATCAAAACAAAAGTTCAAATGCTTCGATGAGAGTTGAAAGTTTCTATGATCAATGATCAAAACAAAACTTGAAAGTTTCTCATATCAGTGATCAAAACACAAGTTCAAATTCGCTCCAATGAAAGTTAAAAGTTTCTTCGATCAGTGATTAAGACAAAAGTTAAAAGTTTCTTTGATCAACGATCAAGACGAAAAATTGAAAGTTTCTTCAATCAACAATCAAGACGAAAGTTGTTCTCCTATCGTCGATCAAGTGTTAAGAGAGAAAAAAAAAATCTTTCGGTATTTTAGGGATAACTCTTGCTCTCGATCTTTGTTTTAGGTTTGCCTTGTACTATTGGAAAGGTCCGTCGAGATATACAACTTTTCTATTGTACATTTTTTTTATTCGACAATGTTTGTTTTATATTTAAAAATAAACAAGTACGAAAGGACTTTCTTTAAATAGGATACAAGGTGGAATAGGGTAATAAAAAACATTTTCATTAAAAAATCTATTTTTACAATGGAGAATACACAATTATAGATTGCATCAATGTATAAATTGTGACAACAACACCATACAACTAGCTAAAATGACAAAGCACAAGTGCATCTTCTAAAAGTAAATTGAGTACAAACTATGTCGAAAATTTGATGAAATTTCTTTCATTAGAGACATGCACACCATACATTTTTGTAAAAATGTTTGTATTTATAAAATGCCAATGGGGTCAATGCTTGAGAGTATTAAGGTGTGTCATGAATGAAAATCCAAGAAGAGAATTTGTGTTAAATTCTCTAGCATCAAATGCCACTATTTCTAGAGTACAAGGAGGGAAAAAATGAGAGAACTCTATTTAAAATGAAGTTTGACACGTTAGATGTGTCAAAGAATTTTATCAAGCTTACATAATAAAAATAAGCACTTTATACCACTATAAGGATATCTTTAAAATGGTGTCTTGAATGCAATGAATTATAATAGTGGATTACAAAATCCTAGGTCTAATACTATTGCAATAGTGGATAATGTTAATAAAATTGTAGATTAAAATTCAAATAAGGCTCCACAACTAACACGCTCAATACGTCAATATGGAACAAGGGCACCTCTAAGATTATTTCCTTCAAATATGACCAATGCTTCGCTTCTCAAAAGGTTAGTGAAGATGTGGTTATGTTGGGTCTTCCTCAAGTGTTGTAATCCATTTTAGTGCAATACAAGAAATCAATTTCTAGATGTTGTGATCATAAAGAACAACTTATTTATAAGGTGTAATGATTTTGTCTCAATCACCAACAAACTTAGGGCCACCACTCATCCATCTAAAGTAAAACTATTGAGAGAATTTCAAATGATCCATAGCAACTATATTGTAATTTGTCACAGTGTGTATTGTGCCCGAAAATTGAATTCAAAGAAGCATTCTAGCACTTACTTGAGAATTTTGCATGATAATATGGAGAAAGCACAAAATTCTATATTGACATTCAATAAGAAGGCAAAGGTTATTGATAGTGTCATGAATCTCCCAATTTCTTTGACTAGCATGCCTATACATCGACATGAGATGGGAAGCTTTGACCACTTCAACGTTTTCTTTCCAGAGATGGTTTCAAACTTCACTATAACCTCATTAGGTAAATTAATCAAGGAGCTAAAGAACCAATTGTGGATCGATAGGCGGATTTGTTGCACAAGAGGGGAACATCAAACCACCCATTGCATGGCATTATATTACAAAATGAATCTTATGAAAAATGGTTGGTCTACAAGCAAGATGATATATAAGGTCCTGAGGTAAGTGTTAGTAATACAAGTAGGCCAAATAGCATATTGTCACTTGTATTATTGTTGCAAATGGATAACTATGCAGGAAATTAAAATATATGTGTGTGTGTGTGTGTGTGTGTGTGTGCATTTGCATCCCTTATAAAAACATCGAGGTCATTTGACAGTGTTCAGGTTGGTTTTCCTTTCAATGGGATACACAAATGAATATATAGATGGAACACACACACACACATGTGTGTGTGTGTGTGTGTGTGTGTGTCTGTGTGTGCATTTGCATCCCTTATAACAACGACGAGGTCATTTGACAGTGTTGAGGTTGGTTTTCCTTTCAATGGGACACACAAATGAATATATAGATGGAACTTATGGGAGGTTATCAACTCAAATAAAATAGAAATACATATTTTTGTTGCCTTATATTATTTACACATAGGATATGTGAGGACCACAATTCCTTCATCCCATATCTAATTAATGAATTCCTTGATTTCAAGAGATTTGTGGATCCACACCCATTGAACGATAACTACGAGGTAATTGGTATTTAAGGATGTCGATACTTCAAATTTTGGCTCGTTGATGGAATGTTGATTATGCAATATAAAGCCTTGGTTCGAGATGAAAAATGCTCTCCTCCTATTAATGTGTAATGTCCATTCCCCAATGGCCATCCAAACTTACCTAGAGAGAAACTTTAATTATCAACCTATAGGTGAACAGACCTTTCCATATCAAAGAAATAAAAAAAGGATTAGAAATATACATTCTATTATGGAGGAAAGGAATTGATAAGGGAGGGGAACAATATTGTCATCACAAGGTAACTTATTGGGAAAATATATTAAAAGCTTTGGGCACACCTTTTATGAACATCGAGCACTCAAGAAATAATTTATGGCAATCCAAAATGCAAGAAACAAACAACAACATTGATATACAACCCACACATGAAGTCATGGAAGCTTACTTGAGGGATAATGCCCACAATATCGAGGATCGCTACATTGGACCTATATGTAACAAGCCCATAGATGAAATTCTCTCCAAGAGAAGATGTTGTTAGGTTGTAGTACGATCACCAAAACCACATTATGCAGTATGGTTGGGTAGGACACATGGAAATGTCTATCAAGAATCAAATGTGGATGTTGAGACATACAAGGTAGTGGTTTGTTGGTGGAATCCCACAAGAACATCAAAAGAAAACATAGTTTTGTATAAAAATTGTTCAAAAGTTACTCAACATGAGTTGTTGAAATAGAAGGAATGACATCCATCCATGTGAATAACATCATATGGGCATGGTCACCAAAGGAAAATATGGAAGGGAAAATAATATAAATAAATGGGAAGGGATTTGAAGCAACCAAGGTGCAATAGAGAGACAGAGAGTGGTTTCGATGACCAAAATTTTATTTGAATAAAGATATCCCAACCTATCATTTTTAAGGACTTGCACTATATGGGTGATAATAATCGATTTTAATTAATAATTATTGCTTCACAAAGAACTACTGAAGGTCAATTGCTCTCTTCTCTTATCTCAAGATGTCAGTTTTGCGAGTAAATTTTCCTTAATAAACAAGGTATATTATTTGTAGTTAAGGTGATGGAGTTGATAAAAACAATTCACTAAGTCATCCCTTGTTTTTATTTTGTTTATCTCTTCTATATTGATATATTTAGAAATGTATATCATAGTTATATGCATGCACATACAAAAATAAAATGTTTTACAATAATCTTGGATTTAGATAATACATGTTAGAAAATAAAATTAAAATTTTGAAATCCAAATACACATTGCAAAAATTCAATATTGTCACTTTTAAAAAAGAAATTGACACTTTTGGAATCAATTTTTTTTTTTTTTTTTTTGAATTGAATCTATTCAAAATTCACATTTTCAAAAACCAATATTCACACTTTTGAAATCCAATTTTCCACTTTAGATATGCCAATATTCACAATTTTGAAAAAAAAAAATTCATAGTTTTTTAGTCTATTCTCACTTATTAGTTCAAATTTAATAAAATCATCATTCTGTTTGTGAGACTAACAATGGTGCATATTGTGTTTGTTGTGAAGAGGTGCTTGCTAAATTAGGGTAATAGAAAAACTTTGGTCATGTATGAAATGATGATGTTGGTGACAATGCATGTAGTGATGAACATGTGGCAGTCAATATTTATTATTAAACCCAATGTTGTAGCTTTGAAAGTAAGGGTGAGATATTCCTCATGGCTCAAAAAGAGACACAATCAACAATTGGCTCATGAAGAATGACCATGTGAATGAGATTTGAACTTGGGTGGGGAGGATAACAATTCTTCCTCTTAACCACTTGAGCTAGACTCAATTGACAACTTGCATTGAAATCTACAACACCAAGTTGTTAGAATATGATTGTAGTATGCATCTAATTTAATGGTCCTTGTTTGTTATAGGGTGATGGGAACATTTGGAATTCACAAAGAAATGTTGCTCCAGCTTTCGCAAACACTTTTGAAAGTGGGCTTAGGTGTTTCCAACAATAGAGGGCAGGGCCTCATAAGCTACAAACAAAATATATATTTTCGTGATCTTCATAATAAGACCTACTACTGAGAGGTAACACTCGGCTATCAATTTCTCTATAATATCAAGAGAGGTAACACTTGGCTATCGGTCTCTACAATATTATGATGGGTTTGCCATGATGACTATGTGATGAATAAGGTAACATGGACAAGGAATATTAGAGGGTTAAATGAGATCATTGGGAGTAACATAGGTACTTTGGCAACAAAACTAGTGTTTATTGTACCGAGATAAGCAAGGTACTTTCTACGACATGATATGGATAAAATGTGTAGCATAACATAACAATGATGTGGCATAGGTCGGTAAAAAAACTTAAATAAAATATTAATAATAACTAATAAATATTTTAATTTAAAAAAAATTGAAATTACATTTAAGTTCTCTCAATATCTCAATTACAAAGCAACGTTCATTTCACAACATGATATGGATGAGATGTATAAAATAAAGTAATCATAATAAACTAAGATGAAAGAAAGTTGTCCTTCACAATTGAAAAGTAAAAAAAAGATGACCATAATAATTACAAAGAATAAAAAAAAGTTAGAACCATCTTAATCCTCATCTTTGAAGCACACAAAATTTATTATTCCATGATATTTTTTTGCTCCCTCTCGATGCTTAATGTTAAGATGAATCTATGTTTATGGTAAAAAATAATTGATGGATGTTTATGGTAGAGCCAATACTCAATCGACAATGGGGTTATATTGAAAATAAGAACCTACAATGTGTATAAATTCGAATGTACTCTAAACACATTGCTCTTAACCAACAAGTACTAGAATTAAAATCTAGAAGAACATTGAATTTCCAAATATGTAAAATCCCCACTAATTTTTTTTGGATTTTTACTTTGTTTAGCAGTGTAAGTGTTTCATCAAACAATTAGTAGAGATGCCCAAACTCTACTATTAAACTCTCCCTTTGTCTGTTGTAACTTATTTATGAGGCCAAGGTTTTGTCAAACACTTGCAGTCACACCCTAAACCCCAATATAAAACTTTGTTTGTTCATATTATATGCATAGGTTACTTCTGGGTTTGTTTCATGTAATTCTCAAGAGATAATTGAGGGTGTGATGCCACATATAAATCTCATATTTGCACACCAATTATTACAACAAGTACCCATAGAAATAACTAAAGAAAGCCACTTAAACATCAAAGAAATACTGCACAAATATGGTTTTATTAATAAATCTCTAACCTGTTACAGTGCTAGCTGATAGTAGTGGTCCAGATCAACCCACAAAGAGAATATGAACAACAAAAAAAATATATAGACTCCTCAACAAGAGTAAGACCATGTTTTGAGGGAAATAGGCCTCCACGCAAGGGAATCTCGGCCTCCACTCAATAGATATCAGTCCCCACTGAAAGATGGTGCTCCCCACTCAAGGAATTCCTCCTAGCAGAGATAGTATTCCCCCAACAAGGAGGAATCATCCCAACAAGTATAAATTTTCCCCAATATATATAAACTCAGCCCCAACAACTAAGAATTATTGCCCAGCCTCAAGGAATTGCGCCCAAACTCAAGGAAATGTGCCCAACAAGTGACTTCGGCCTCCCTACAGCAAGAGCTCAACCCCTCTATCCAGAAAACTTACCCAACAATGAAAAAATTGCCCCTTCAGCCAACAAATCGACCCAACAAAGAGTCTTGGCCTTCATACAAGCCAAACTCATCCACAAATGAGAAAACTCAGCCGCCAAAACAATAAACTCCGTCACAATGAAGCATAGTGGAAATATATGAGTAATATTCTCTCCACGACTAGCGGTGGATGGTCTCACCACTTAAACCAATCTTCTTCTCTAGGCTTTTTCATCCCAAGAGCCAAATTCCACAAGAGCTCCTCAAATTCATTTTTAGAAAAATAACAATGTATAATGAGAGAGGGCGCTCTCTTTCCTCTTTTATTTTATCGTTCATCCTTTTGCTGACCCTTTTACACTTAAGTGACTTTTTAATTTAACTTTAGTTAAATCACTTTATTAATTTAATAACCCTTTTGCCGCCAAAAAGTGATTTATTTGACTTTAAAGCATTTTTGGGCATTGAAAGTCACTTTTTATCCTCTCCACCATTTACAACTCTTCTTCCCAGTTTCAACGAGCTATTACACCAAGATACACCTCCTAGATAAATTATTAAAATGACAACCTTAGTGCAATCCATTAAATAATGCCCATTAATACTCCCAAATTACAGGAACGGTCGAAATGCAACAAAATCAAAATATGACTATGCATGAATGATCCCAATGATGAAAGATGATAAGCGAACCTCTGAAACCATCATATAACTTCTCCAAACCACCCAAGCTCATTGTTAACCTCAAATTACCCCTCTGTTCAGGATGACATAAACCCATGAGATCATCTACAACTACTGTAACACACCCACTATCGTAATTTAAAAAAAAAAATTGGGGTTAATCTCCCACAAATGAGAAATCTGTACAAACCGACATTAGCGAAATGCCAATCCCTGGTTCAATATCGGGATTCGAGGTTTCTAAGGTTAAAACTCATTCACCCCTATGACTCGCGATCCTCCGAATTCCGATGCGCTCCTCACGCATTAGCTCCCCAGGCCAAGCCTGTGGTTCACTGCCTTTACGGCCGTGTTCTTATCTCCTTTCGGGGCAACTCCTATTGGAGTTTCGGGATTTCCGATGTCGCAATTCACGAGTCCTCGGAACTCGCGATTCTCCGATCCCCGATATGCCCCTAACGCATTATCCCTCTAGGCTAGCGCCGTTCTCATGTGACCTTCTACCATATGTCCACAGCTTCTATAGCTACCCATCGGGGTTTCGGGGTTTATGATATCGCGATGCACAAGCCTTCGCAAATTCTGATTCCCCGATCCCCGATGCCACTTGGCGTGGACTCACGGCCAAGCTTGATCTTCCGACATCTGTCCCTTGTTCTGGCGCCTATGGCCCACACTCCTTATGATGGCATGGAGTGACACCTGTCCTCCACTGAAGTGCTATGACTAGGGGACCGTCGCGTTTCGGGATTTCGTGATTCCTTCTGTCGTGAGTTTCTTGTCATCGAGAATCCCGAATTGCCGAACCCCGATCCCTCGGGATCCTCTCACACACGTCCTCGTTATGAACAACTCAGATCTCATTGGGAAATCGCGGATCGCGATTTCCTGTTGCACAACTTCCTTACCATCGAAACCTCCGATGAACAAAACTCTGAAGGCACCCAATCCCTTGCCACCTGTCCTCGCGGACGGACGGCCCGGATGGATTCTCGGGATTTCGGGACTTATGAAGTCCTGGTTCTCATGGCCTCGAGAACTCCGAATTTTCGATGCGTCAAACTCCGATAGCGCCTTGATCTCCTACACCTGTCCCGCAGATGGACGACTCAGATCCTATCGGCAAATCGCGGATCGCGATTCCGGATGGCAAGAGTTCTAGGTATTCAAAAACCCCGATATGCCGAACTCCGACTCTCTGGGATCCTCTGCCATGTGTCCCTGCTGTTGGACGGCTCAGATCCTATCGGGAAATCGCGTATCGTGATTTCAATCTGTAACGGTTCTATACTCCCT
>ML822882.1:131046-142240 GCA_009831015.1 Picea engelmannii
CAGGGCTAGCGAGCCGCTTTTGGTTCTCCGGGCCAGTGGAGTCCAAATACGGTCTTTAATCCTTGGTGGAAGTTAACGCCCCTTTTTCAGGTGCCTTCCACCACCATCGTGGTCTCTATTCCGCACATCCCCTCTCAGCAGTTATGCAATAAATTCAAACTGTCATTTACATTCATTGACCTCTTCCTGCAGGTCCATTTACATCACATATTCATACTTATGAGTTTTTCCATAGTCCTTGGCCAGTTCAGTTATATTTACAATCTGGGGGAAACAGGGTGTTACAACTACAAAGTAGGGGAATCCAAAAATGGGGACATTACAGTCCTCCCTTCCCAAAGATTGTTTTTCCTCAAGAAATTCCATCACAACCCTATGATCAATAAGTTTAACCAAACTAAAACTAAGAGTGATTCGCGGGTCCCAAACCAATCTAAAATATGTGGGGCACCTACTTCCCACAATATTGTCCTGTAATGTACTAACACAAGAGGCCTCCTGAAGGCCATCGATCCGTAGAGCAATCAAATACCATGAAGACTTAGTCCACCCCTCATAGAATCATCCTCTTAGGAAGCTAGTCTAATGCACTATAGAAATGAGCTCATGTTAATAAAAATTGACTCTCCCATCTGTACCAGCTACCAAACTGTCAAACCATGTAATCCTAGGGTCCCATGCTAGTCTCATGAAGAAACCATCATGTTGACGTTGCACCACTCTGATCATAATTGTTTGACCCTCATGTCTAGAACACATCCTCCACTCCTAGAACCCCAAGTTGTAATACTTGGAAGAATCTCCCCCACTATCAAGGTTCATGTCCTGCAAATGTATCTCAGTGAAGTCCCAAGTTGCAATCTATCTACTAGAATCAATCCTAGGAAATGAAAAGAGAAAATATTCCCAACCATAACATATAAACCTCAGCATATCCCCTCATGTTGCTCCTATAATGAAGTTGATTAGACACTGTCAAGGGGATGGTATAGAATATGTCAACAAAATTATCTCTAAAATCAAACATCCAGGAAAAGCCTCTATGGCTACCAACTGAAAAAGAATCAACGACACTTAATCTCCAAGTGTCAAAGGGGAAATCCATAATACTCTAGCACACCCAACCTACTATACACATCCATATACCATCCGGAAAATCACCCACAATTGGTTGCACCATAACCTGGAAGAGCTCAAAATTTGTTCGCCCATGGATTGAAGTAACTATCAATAACATCCTGCTAGAATCTACACCTGGATCCCAAATCATGTGATCGAATCCCATCTCATCACTAGAATCAGAAAGAGCTCCATCATCTACTTTTGAAGGGTCCCAAAAATGAAACGGACCAATCATATGTGTTAGCAACCTAACCTCCCTAACCCCTCACGTAGGTAGAATAATATAATTCCATGTAATAAAGGCCGATATTAATAAGGCCTAGAAATAAGAAAGAATAAATAAAATGTAAGAAGGCCTAATAAAAACTTTCACTTCTAGAAGGATCTTCCTCTAGATGGTTCTTTTGGATAGCTAGATTTAGTATAAATAGAAGTAGAGGGTATGAGAAGTTTTGTCATGGATATTATTCTAATAGAGCTCTGCTCTGCTGGAGGTTGCTCCCTTGAAGAGGCAAGTGAACATTGCTCTCAGTAATCAAAGTGCTCCTTTTGGTATTATTCTAGTATTATTTTGGTGTTATTGTGGTATTGTTCTAGTTATATCATTGTTTCTCTGCCATTTCTAGCTAATTATTTATGTTCTGCATACTATTTTATAACTGAAATACTACAAGTGGTATCAGAGCACCTTCCTCGGCAGAAAATTGTGGGTTAATTTTTTCCAGGGTAGAGACATATTTCATCATCTTAAAGCTACAGAGATCTGTCGTTACGTGCATAAAATCACGGTCGGGGATTCATACACGCAAGAAATATAAGTGGTACTTAAGCGCACATCTGGTGGCCACCCTTGTAACCCTTGTTGGTACCCCTTCGAGTGGCAGTGCATCAGACATCACCTGTATATGGATCGACCGAGATCTCCTGAAGCCCTCCATAGATAAATCGATCGATCACCTAACTACTATAGTGCCACCAAGAACAATACTCGAGAAGATACTCTCTAGTACTTGGGTAGTCAAGTAGTAGGTCTAAGGGCACAATCTAGCCTCCTTAGTTGGTGCCCTGAGATATTGGGCTAAGTACTACTGTTGGACCCTGCACTCATATCAGAGAGCTATAACATAGGTAAAACCCTTGGACTGGAAATAAAAATAGAAAATACAATATCTATTGTCACACAACTGTGTCTTCTGCATTCGGGTTGCGAAATTACTACACATTTCTTCCTGTTAAGCATTTGAGAATTTCGTCACTACAATATTATTTAGGCCGAAATATAACTCCGCAGGAGTAAAAAAAATGAGTATAGTGGTCCCGCCAACACACTTATTTGGGACCTATCCCATGGGGTTCCTCTCTTCACCCCGATTCCAGTGATACCTATCTTTCTTAACACAAAAATTTTTGGTGGACCTGACCCTTCCTCAACACCCTTATTTGGCCACTATCCCATTGGATCCCCTTTTTCGCCTTGATCGCAGTGGTACCTATAATTTGACACCCTTCTACGCAGTGGTCCCATTCACCCCTCCAGAACCCTTTTGTTTCCCCTATACCATTTTCTTGCCTATTTTCCCAAATGGCTACCACCAGAGCCCAAGAACTCAATATCTTGATTGTTGACAACCACCAGAACTAGGAAGACATCAAGACTATCAATGTCAACCTTAGCACAATCAATTCGAATATTGTGATCCTCAAGGAACAATGTTCATACATCAAAGACATTAAAGAACACTTCTTGGGTCATTCCCATAACCCTTCCTCTTCTGAACAACCCTCTTATCAGGATGACCATGACTCTTCCCATTACAAAGATCCTCATACTAACCACTTTTCTCGAGACCTCTGCCCTCCCAGGATTGAGGTGAACAAATTTGATGGATCGGATCCCACCAGCGGGGTCACCCAAATGGAACATTATTTCTCTTTGCATGGCATTACTGATGATTTAGCCAAGCTTCGTTATGGTGTCCTCCATTTGGATCTGGAACACTAGCAATGATGGCAATGGCGAAAAAAGGCACGCTAAGGGTATCTTGCTTGGACACAGTTTGTTGCCGAACTTTATGACCGCTTTGACTCTGACACCCACCATTTAGGTTGTTTGACCAAGTTAAAGTAGTTTGGGACAGTGGAATACTTTATTGCCGCATTTGAGTGCTTGGCTTTTAGAACGGAGGGCATGTCAGATGCTTTCTTTAAGGAATTCTTTATAAGTGGCCTCAAAGATCAAATTTGTGCCCATGTTCTCATGGCACACCCCTAGACTTGGTTGGAAGCTACTTAATGAACCAAGGAATCCCAACAGGTTGTCTCCTCCCAGACCCACAAACCCTCCATTCCTCCTCGCCCTAAACCCACAAATTTTGCCCCTCCTGCCACTCCCCTCAAGATCCAGAAATTAACCAGGGCTGAGATGGTTGAACATCAACTCAATGGTCTTTATTATAATTGTGATGACAAATGTTTTCCTAGGCACAAGTGTAAGGAACAAAATATTTTTATGGCTATGACTGAGGATCTTTTCGAAGACGATGTTGTTGTTCCACCTGCAGAGGAACTACCACCACCATATGACCTCACCCCACCCTTTGACCCACCCGACATTGACTTGGTGATTTCACTTAATGCTCTCACTGGATTTTGCGCTCCCCAGACTCTCAAATTAATTGGTTACATAAAAAATAGGAAAGTCATCATCCTTGTGGACAATGGTAGCACCCATAACTTTATTCATCGCCGCATTTCCCAAGAAGTCAATTGTTACATATGTGTCATCAATAATTTTCCAATCATGATTGCCAATGGTGGTTCCATGAAATGTGGGGGACAATCTGAAAATGTGCGCCTCCAAATTGGTCAGTATCACCCGAAATCTCGTATGTTTTCTATAGACATGGGTGGTTGTGACATTGTTCTTGGTTCCAAATGGTTACACACTCTACGCCCTGTTCTCATGGATTTTAAGGACTTAACCATGCAATTCCATCAGGAGGGACAACAATATAAGTTCCAAGGCATCACAACAGGCTCCCCTGAGATCATCGGTTCCCATCGCATGGAAAAGATCCTCAAAAAAGGTCATTCAGGAATTATATCCCAACTCCACTCTATTAATGATGTTGAGACACCTTATGTGTATCCCTACCTCCAATCTATCCTCTCCTGCCACCAAGTTGTTTTTAACACCCCCCAAGCACTTCCCCCTTCCCGTGGAGTCCATGATCATCCCATGCCTCTCATCCAAGGCAGTCTTCCTCCCAATGTTCGGCCTTATCGTCATCCCTTTGCCCAGAAGAATGAAATTGAGAAAAAAATTCACGAATTACTAGAAGTTGGTGTTATTCATCCCATAACTAGCCCCTATTCTTCCCCTGTGGTCATGGTACTCAAGAAAGAAGGTACTTGGTGCATGTGTCCTGATTTTTGTGCCCTTAACAAACTCACAATCAAAGACGAATTCCCCATTCCAATCATTGATGACCTCTTGGATGAATTGAGTGGTGCTCAGTACTTCACCAAATTGGATCTATGTTCTGGATACCACCAAATCCGTATGAAATACGAATACATTCCCAAGACGACATTTCACACTCATGAGGGTCATTATGAATTCTTGGTAATGCCCTTTGGATTGTGTAATTCTCCTTCCACTTTCCAAAGTTTTATGAATCATGTCTTTTTTCCTGTTCTCCGTCATTTTGTCTTAGTTTTCTTTGATGATATTCTCATCTATAGTAAAACTTGGTCATCCCATCTCTCCCATGTGAATTAAGTTCTCCATCTACTCTCTAAGCACCAAATTTTCCTCAAACAATCTAAATGTGCCTTTCGTGCCTCCGAAGTGGAATACTTGGGTCATATTGTCGGCAAGGATGATGTCCGAGTGGATCCTAAGAAAATTGAATCTATGCAAGATTGGCCTCGCCCTAAAACTCTTAAGAACTTGTGTGGATTTCTGGGTTTAACGAGCTGTTATAGGAAGTTTGTTCAGAATTATGGAAAGATTGCAACTCCTCTCACTTCCATCCTTAAAAAGAATTATTTCACTTGGTCTTCAGCTGTGGATCAGGCCTTCCAAGCCTTAAAATATGTGATGTGCTCGACCCCTATCCTAACACTCCCAGACTTCACAAAGACATTTGTATTGGAATGTGATGCTTCAGGAAAAGGAATTGTATCCATCCTCATTCAAGGTGGCAAGCCCTTGGCCTTCACTAGCAAACAACTTTCAGAGCGACATTTGGGCCAATCCATTTATGAAAAGGAAATGCTAGCTATTATGCATGTTGTGGATCTCTGGTGTCCTTATTTATTGGGTCAACGATTCCAAATAAAAAATGATCATCAAAGTCTCAAGTATTTCATGGAACAACAAATTTCATCCCCAACGCAATAAAAATGGGTGACCAAGATATTTGGCTATGATTATGAGATCATTTACAAGAAGGGAAAGGAAAATGTAGTGGTCGATGCTCTTTCCAGGAAATATGAAGAAGATGGGTCCCTTTTCTCCCTCTTCTTCATTGTACCAGATTGGCTCCAAGTTTTTCGTCATGAATGGTTGCAAGACCCCAAAATTTCTAGCCTGCTCCAAATATTGAAACACAATTCTTCAGTTTCTCCAGGGTACTCTTGGCATAATGAAGAGCTTTGCTACAAAGTTCGTTTGTATTTATGCAATAAATCCCAACTTAAATCCACAATAATTTATGAACTTCATGCATCACCCACAATAGGGCATTCAGGATTTACTAAAACCTATGAACGAGTGAAACGTTCTTTGTTCTGGAAAGGTATGAAACATGACGTCTGCACCTTTGTGGTTGAATGTGAGGTCTGTCAATGCAACAAGGGAGAAATGGTCAAATCTCCAGGCACACTCCAGCCGCTTTCGATTCCCATTGTCATTTGGCGAGATATTTATATGGACTTCATTGTAGGCTTATCTTAATCAGGCAATAAGTCAGTCATCATGGTGGTCGTCGATCATCTCTCCAAATATGCTCATTTTTGTGCTCTTCAACACCTATTCACAACCACCACAGTGGCTCAAATATTCATGGATAATATCTTCAAACTTCATGGCATTCCTAATTCTATTGTCTCTGACAGAGACCCCACTTTCACCAAAAAAAATTGGCAAGAGTTGTTCAAGCTACAGGGCACCCAATTGCATCTCAGCACCGCCTATCACCCCCAGACGGATGGCCAAACTGAAGTTGTCAACAAGTGTTTGGAAACATATTTGTGGTGTTTTTCATATGAGAGGAAACATCAGTGGGCTCAATGGTTACCCCTAGTTGAATGGTGGTACAACACATCTTACCATACATCTACTTGCATGACTCCTTTTGAAGCGGTTTATGGCCAAAATCCCCCACCAGTTCTTTCTTATATGCGAGGTGTCTCAAAGGTTCAGGAGATTGACACCAATCTTATAGTCCGAGAGGTTATTCTCCGTTCCCTCAAAGAAAATTTGGTCATGGATCAGAATCGCATGAAGCAACAAGTAGATCAAGGTCGCTCAGAACGCCATTTTGTTGAAGGCGACCAGGTATTTCTTCGACTATGACCTTATAGGTAGACTTCACTCAAAGCTCAACACTGTCAAAAACTTGCACCCACATTTTATGGTCCTTATACAGTGCTCAAGCGTGTGGGATCAATGCCCTATCAATTAGATCTACCTAGTCAGTCGAAGCTTCATCCCGTTTTTCATGTTTCTTGCTTAAAAAAGGTGATTGGAACTAAGTGCCAAACTCAAACTAGAGTTCTTGAGTTGGATGAAGAAGGTTCCATATGGTTGCAACCACAAGAATTCTTGGCCCATAGAGAGTGTCGTCTCCATCATTGCACCATCCAGGAAGTGTTATTCCAATGGAAAGATACACCTCCAGAAGATGCCACCTGGGAGTCGACCATGATTCTACAACAATCCCCTCATCTCAAGGCTTGAGGACAAGGTTGTTCTTCAATAGGGAGGGCATGTTAGGGACCTAATCTCCCTAACCCCTCACATAGGTAACAAAATACAATTCCATATAATAAAGGCCGATATTAATAAGGCCTAGAAATAAGGAAGAATAAATCAAATGTAAGAAGACCTAATAGAAGTTTCTGCTTCTAGAAGGATCTTCCTCTAGATGGTTCTTTTGGATAGATAGATTTAGTATAAATAGAAGTAAAGGGTATGTGAATTGTTGTCTTGGATATTATTGTAATAGAGCTCTGCTCTGTTGGAGGTTGCCCCCTCGAAGAGGCAAGTGAACATTGCTCTCAGTAATCAAAGTGTTCTTTCTGGTGTTAATCAAGTATTATTCTCGTATTATTGTGGTGTTGTTTTGGTTATATCATTGTTTCTCTGCCATTTCTAGCTAATTATTTATGTTTTTCATATTATTTTATAACTGGAATACTACAATATGATTTCCTAGAACCCACATTCAAACTAGAAGTCCACTATGTCTCATACCAACCGACTTCAACTGTGTTACACTGGTCAACTCTGTGCCAACTAATATGTACAGCTCCTGCTAAAATGTCTGGAGAGTTGTGTTATCTCGATCATGGTCATTGTACTCAGGAAACCTATTGAGCCTAAACACCTCCCTAAAGAACCACTCTGCTAACTATGACGCCTCATACTCTAATGAAGTTCCTAAAATGTAGTCCCTGCCATGTACCTCTGGTAGACCTGTACTGAAATCTGTCGACACACTCTCCCACCTATGTCCTGACTTCATTCTTCTGACAAGTAATGCACTCCCTCACATGTCTCCACACATAATCCCTAAGGCCCTTCCATGAGAACATCCCTATGATATGTTGGTAAGTCTAAAAGTACCCAAGATTCCCTGCCAAGGGTGTATCATGTATAACCCTCATGATCTCTTCCCTAAGTGTGGACTCATGGACTAAGTATATGTTAGCTCTGTAGTAGATGATATCATCCACCACTCTGTACCTATTATCCTAAATATGATCATCCATCAACTCACATGCAAACCAATCCTTGGAATATTCCACCAAAAGGTGGGACCTCCAATCAATTGAAATCCCCATGAGCCAATCCAATGTGTCATGGATCGCCTCATGATGTGTTTCTACATCGTGGATATTGATCACATGTCCACAATGTAAAACATCTGACATGCCAAGATTCTTGTCCCTGTACTGATGCTAGCCTGATCAAATATCAATCTTTGGAGAGTACTATATCACATGCTTGAATATTCTCTCCATCATGTCCCATGTCTCATCTAACTATCTCAAATGATCCTCCCATGTATTTTTGTATATGAGGAGATCATCAAAGAACACCAACATAAACCCTTGTAGTTGTGGTGTGAAACTGGGTTTCACGCGAGACTAAAAAGTGGCAAGTATGTTGGTCAACCCCAATGTCTTGACTGAGAACTCGTAGTGCCCATAATGACACCAAGAAGTAGCCTAGTGATATCCCAATAAAAGATCAATCTTCAAGGAATATGTTGCTCGATGAAGCTCATCTATCAACTTCTCACCCCTAGGAAATACAGACTCAGTGATATGCTCAAATTACTTGTCAAGAAGTCTCTCTAAAGGAATCGCCCCACAATCCCATACTAATGTGTCCACATCCTCAATATATACATTCCCACAATAAGTGGGTGCACATACCTCCCTGATGGTTGGTCCACAAGGTAAATGCTCAACTTGTTGATTAAGGTTGATTGTCATTGATGTCAACCCTTAAAGAAAGCCTCGTAGCAAAAAGGTTTGGGTAATGGACCCAAGATTGTTTTATGTAAATATGACTCATTATTGTTTTTTCATTGTTGATAAGAAGTAAATATGGATGAACTCCAAAGTGGTCCCCTTTTGGTGAAATCCCTCACGGGAAGACGCATTGCGGAGTAAAAGAACCCATGATTAATTGTGGAATAATGAGATGAAGAACAGTGAATTTGTCAGGGAAACTATCCTAGATGGTTAGTGTTTGTCATGCCATTTCCGGTGGTATTTAGAACGTCACATAACTCCTCACGGTTAGAGAGTTATGACCATGTGAAGTTGGAGAACCCAGGTTTGGGTAATGGACCCAAGTTTGTTTGATGGATAACGGTATGGTTTTTGATATATTTGAAGGTGATAATATTCTATATGGATAGTACATGTCATTACATTTCTGGTGGTATGTGTAATTTCACATAACTCCTCACGGTTTGAGAGTTATGGCCTTACGAAGTTGGAGGACCCTCATATGTCATCTAGAAGCCACAAAAGGTCAAACTAGTCAAAGTGGTTTAAGAGATTTTAAAAGGTAAATAATAAAGTGAAGTGATGAGTGTATTATAATTCAAAGTGAATACAAAATAAATTATTTCAATAATAAATTTAATGAAGAAATTAGAAGTGGGTTAACCCTAAAATAAGGAAAGTGGGTCAAGTGACCTAGAAGATGTTTTTAAGGAAGCTACTTGGAGAGTATAAATAAGAGGCAAGGCTCTCTCATTTAAATCAAACTTGAGAATATTGAATATATATAGGTGTCTAAGGTAACCAAGGATATCCAAGCCGAATTTATGAGGGAAGGTGAAGAAAACAAGGCTGAAATGCAAGGAAGGATAAATTATTTTGATGGTACTTTCTAAGGTATGCTATTTACATGTCATCTCACCATTTTTGCTATAGAAATTTTTCTATAATGATTCAGACCGTTAAATTTCTATGCCATTGAGAAAACATACCCAAGTATCTGTGGTAAAAAATTCAACTTGTGGGTCGTTGTAGTTTGGGAGTTACACTCCGTGGAAAATAGGGTTTGTGGCTAGTCCTGAAACTAGTAAAAAACAAGTGTTTCGGGTAAAAACATCATAAATTCTTGATAACAGATCCAAATTCAGTGAGACCAAATGTGTTAGTTAGGATACAATATTTAGTATGTTTTTTAACAGTTTTAGATCAATTCAACGAATATTTCTTGCAGGGCACGTTCTACAAGGTCGCTCTCCAGAATAAGCCATAATTCAGGAGGGTATGCCATTTTTTCTATAACTTATTTTCTGAGAGATTCCAAGTAGTGAACACTGGAGGAATTGAATAAAAAACACTGAAGAACATTGTGTATCAGTTTCATATTTGTATACATTACAGGATCAAAGTTATGATTACTTCAAGTTAGGGTTGTTGACTAATCCAAAACTAGGCATGTGAGACTAAAGAAAAGTTTGATGAAAATGCTAGTCTCTTGTTGTTAAAGTTAAGGAGGTTTGAAGGAATGTGATCATATACACGAGGTCTATTACAAAGCTACAAATCAAATTTGGATGATGAAATTGATGAGGAATTTTGGTTGAGGTACATGTTGAATACATGGTTGAGACAAGTAGTTGATGAGTTGGCACATACATGAGGTGTATAGTTGATGATATTGGTACATATTCATGAGTAGTTGACACGTGATTGATACATACTTGGTACATGGTTGGATGCACTTGTTTATGGTACAGGTTGATTACAGGTTGTTTGGTACAGGTTGGTACATGGTTGATGCACTTGGTTATGGTACAGGTTGATTACAGGTTGAGGTACAGGTTGATGCATGGTACAGATTTATTGGTACAGGTTTACAGCGGCATATCTCACAGTGATAGTGTGACCGTGGTTCCATCATTCTACTTCTACTTCAGGTTGGCAGGACGGGGCAAGGACAGGTGGTTGTAGCCACCTTCTAGTTGTAGCCGGAGAACATAGGGGGTTGTAGCCTCCTTCTCATTGTAGCCATAGAATTGGAGAGTTGGAGCTTCCCTCTAGTTGTAGCCTAAGAAACTAGGGCTTGGAGCCTCCTTCTAGTTGCAGCTAGAAAACAAAGGAAGTTGGTGCTTCCAATGAATGTAATTCTTCAAGACATATAAGAGAAAGCATTCTGTGGTTTTCTCCTAATTTGGGTTTTCACGTAAAACACTGGTGTATTGTGTATGTGTGTGATTGTTTATTTCTTACTGCTCATTATTGGATAATAATTCTACATTGATATAACATTTGAAGAAAAAGGATTATAATTACGCTATTACTGATTCAC
>ML822882.1:142290-201972 GCA_009831015.1 Picea engelmannii
ATGCTTTTTGGAGCATAAGGATGAAGACATATATATAGGCACAGGGATTTCAAGTTTGGCAATCAATTGTAGATGGATACACAACACCAACAGTTCCACCAACAAATGACAAAGCAGTGAAACTCGGTGAGAATAATTCCAAAGCCAAAAATGCACTTTTGAATGGTCTCAATGATACGGTATTCACCAAAGTTGCACATTGTAAATCTGCTAAAGAGATTTGGGACAAGCTTTGAAATATTTATGAAGGAGATTCAAAAGTCAAAGCAACAAAGCTTAAAACTTACAGAGGTCAGTTCGAACAACTAGAAATGAAGGAAGATGAAGATATCACAACCTACTTCTTACGAGTCGATGAAACAGTGAATGCAATCATAGGATTGGGTGAAGAAATCGAAGAATCTGTAATTATTCAAAATGTACTAAGATCTCTTCCAATGAGATTCAACCCTAAGATATCAGCACTAGAAGAAAGATCGGATCTAAACTCAATAAGCATGGATGAACTGCATGGAATATTCACAGCATATGAGATGAGAACTGAACAGGAAAATTCAGATGTATAAGAAGCATCCTTCAAAGCATCCAAAAGATCAAAGCAAAAGAAAAAGGAACAAGAAGAATATAGCAACGGCAACGATGTCTCGGAAGATGATGAAGAAGTGTCCAACTTCATCAAAAGACTGAATAAGGCAACCAACAGTAGGTATAGAGGTAAGATTTCTTTAATTTGTTTTAATTGTGATGGTATTGGTCATTTTTCTAACAAATGTCCTCATAAGAAAAAGAGAAATGATGAAGGTTACTCAAAAGGCAGACAAACATATAAAGGTAAAAGAACTACAAAGAAAGTTTTCAAGAAAATCTTTTGCACCAAAGAAGACATCTCATCATCAGATGAAGATGAAGTCAGTGACAGTGAAATAGGGAGAGTTCTATTCATGGCAGTAGAAGACTCTGATAAAGAAGACTCTGAAGAAGAAATTGAAGAGCCAAAAGTTGACTTCCGAGAAGAATTAATGAGTGCCATAGAAGTTATCAGAGGAGAAAAGAATAAAAATAAGAAACTACAAGTAGAACTAGATAAGAAAAAAGACACTCAAGAACTAGAACAAATGATCACAAAATTGAAGGTTTAAATAGAATAAGATAAAAGAATTGAAGAAGCACTCAAAGAACAGCTAGAAGGAAAGAACGAGATCATTTGAAACATGGAAGCATAGATTGTCACACTAAGAAAAGATATTCAAAAGAAAAATATGCAGAATAGCTCAAAAGTTCTGGATGACATTATCAGCAGTCAAAAATCTCATCTTGACAAGTCCGGACTTGGATACAATTAGACAGAAAAGGGATCAAGCTCCAAAACAACAAAGCAAGAAACAAATCCAAAAAGCTATGCAGAAACAATCAAAGGGGATAAAAAGATATATAAGGAAGATTGCAGGGACACTCCTCCACCGAGAAGATTTAGATTTCAGAATCGACGATAGACAGGCCTCAAGAAGAAGAAGGATTCATAAGAGCATCTCCTTTCAGAAGATCTTCAACTACCAGGTATCAAACTATATTTTTTGGTTTATGTTATGCATGTAATAATTTTGAACATAAAGCTGTAAATTGCAGAGCTAACAACAGGAACAATAACTACTTTGAGAGTCATACACAAAGGGGTTATTCAAGAAGACCTAGTGAAACACAGAGAAGAAGTTACAACATGTTTGAATCTTTGAGAATTGAAGTGGAATGTTACAAATGTAAAAAATTTGGACACATGGCCAAAAATTACTGAATGACGGTCCCTCCTAAAGAACCTCATCAGAGTCACAAACAAGAACCTCAGAAAATGACATGGATAAGAAAGCAAGATCAGTATAGCAATGAAGAATGCACAGTCACTCTACAAGCTAAACAGAAGAAACGTGGTTGGTATGTTGACAGTGGATGTTCAAAACACATGACAAGTGATAGAAACAAGTTTCTTACATTATGAAAGAAAAGAGATGGATCAATCTCCTTCGGAAATGATGATTCAGCCAAAATCATTGGAAAATGCACAATCCGAATTGGAAACAAGAATGAAAAGGCAGAAAATGTTCTACTAGTAGAAGATAGGAAAAATAATATTTTAAGTGTGAGTCAAATGTGTGACCAAGGTCATAAAGTTACTTTCGATTCACAAAAGTCTGAGATAAGAAAAGAAGGTTCAAGGAAATTGGTTGCTACAGCTGCAAGAACTTCAAACAACATATATGTGTTAAGCGAAATTGGAAATTAAAAGTGTTGTCTAGGAAAGGAAGATGAAAGTTGGATATGGAAAAAGAATGGGTCACATGCATTTTGATAACCTTATCAAAGTCACCAAAAGAGAAACAGTCAGAGAAATGCCCCAGATCACGAAACCAACCAACATTTATGCAAGCATTGCCAACAAGGAAAGAAAACAAAGACGAGGTTCAAATCAAAAGAATATTCAACAACAAAACCAATGGAAATTGTGCATACTAATCTAGTTGGACCAACAACAACAAAAGGATTAAAAAGTGAGAGATATTTTATGTTATTAGTTGATGATTATATAAGAATGACTGCAGTTTGCTTTCTCAAGAACAAGTTAGAAGCTTTTGAAAACTTCAAGATCTACAAGGGAATGGTTGAAAATGAGATGGATTCAAGAATCAAATGCTTAAGATTAGATAATGGAGGAGAATTTACTTCAAAGGAATTTATGGACTACTGCAACAATCATGGAATAAAAAGGCAATTCTCCATTGCTAGGACACCTCAACAGAATGAAGTTGTTGAAAGAAAGAACATGACAATACAAGAAATGGCTCGAACAATGATAATGGATTCGAAGTTGACAGACATTTTTTGGACACAGGCAGTGCATACAGCAGTTCATATTCAAAAGAGAGTAATGCTCAGAAACAACACTGATAAAACTCCCTACGAGCTATGGAAAGGAAGACCAACAAATGTGAAGCACTTCAGAGTTTTTGGAAGCAAATGCTACATTAAAAGTGAAGATGGAAGAATGGGAAAGTTCGAATCTCCTGTGGACAAAGGAATACTTGTTGGTTACTCAAGTACAAGGAAATCATACAAGTGTTATATTCTAAGATTAAACAAAGTTGTGGAAAGCATCAATGTAACAATTGATGAAACAGGCAGACCAGAATCAAAGGAAGAAGAAAAAAAATCAACGGAACAACTTTTCCTAGAAGAAGATGAAAAAGAAGTAGAAGAGGAAGATGAAGATGAAGAGAATCTGACATAAGCAAAAGAGAAAGTTTAGCAAGTATCTCCAAAGACACCTAGCAAACGAGTACAAAAGAATCATCCTTCAAATCAGATTATTGGAAACAAAGATGCAGGAGTTGAGACTAGAAGAAAAATCTGTTCACCAGAACAAACACACCTAGCACTCTTATCTACAATTGAACCAAACTATTTTGAAGAAGCCAACAAGGATGAATTTTGGAATAAGGCCAAGGATGAAGAATTGGAATAAGAATGTGATCGACACAAAATGGGTTTTCAGGAATAAATTGAATGAAGATGGACCAGTTACAAGGAACAAAGCTAGATTGGTATGTAAAGGATATGCACAGATTGAAGGAATCGACTTTGAAGAGACATTTGCCCTAGTTGCCAAAATGGAAGAAATGTATTTGCTTTTAGCTTATGCATGCTCCAAAAATGTTAAAATATATCAGATGGACGTAAAATCATCTTTTCTGAATGGGGAACTTGAAGAAGAAGTCTACATTGAACAACTAGAAGGATTTCAGTTTTCAGAGAACACAAACTATGTGTGTAAATTAAAGAAGGCCTTGTATGGTCTAAAACATGCTCCTAGAGCATGGTACTCTAGACTGGATAAGTATCTGTAGCAGGGAGGGTTCAAAAAAGGAAGTGCAGACAACAACCTCTACATCAAGGTAAGTCAAGGTAATATTTTATTAATTGAAGTTTATGTTGATGATATTATTTTTGGTAGTGATGATGACAACTTAAGCCAGAAATTTGAAAAAGATGTCACACACCCACTACCTAATATCAAAATTTTGGTTGAATTCTCCATAATGAGAATTCCCGGAGTCCTACAGGGGTCTAGTGCAGGCTAGTTCTTCCCTGCTCACCTCCCTGTGATCGCGGGTTAGGACCACAGGTCAAACAAACCAGGCGCCTTTCACAACTCGCGCCCTCACGAGTCGTGAATCCAGGCCCTCGAATTTTCTTCACAAATCACCGATACCCGATATCACGAAATGGGTATAGATCCCTTCTTAGTTAGCGCCCTCCCCACCTGTAAGATTAGGCTAGGCTTAAACGTCGGCGCCTCTCGCAACTTGCACCCTCGTGAGTTTGTGAGTCGAACTCTCGTGCTCTCCTGTTGCGATCTCCCGAGACACGATAAGTCAACAGAGCATTGACTCCCTTCTCTAGGCGATACGAGTCCACCCGTCAGTCATGCGGACCCTACCTTGAGGTTTTCCAGGTTTTCTCTCATGCTCGACTCTCGGCACCTCGCTACTCGCGACTTGGAGCACCCAACCTTTGGGCTCTTACCTCGCGAGCCTCCGAGTTCACGAGATCTCCTGGATCTCCTGACACGCGTCCTCAACTATGGACGGCTCAGATCCTCTCGTGGCTTCGCCACTCGCGACTTGGAGCACCCAACCTTTGGACTCCCATCTCGTGAACCTTCGAGTTCACGAGTTCCCTGGATCTCTGCCACCTGTCCTCCTCGGATGGACGGCTCTGATCCGTTTTTCCCCTATTCATGAGACTTAACCCCCGTTTATCTCCCTAAAGATCTAACGACTGGCGGGATTCCTCGTTCAGATCTGACGATTCAGATTGGTCCCGATGCCGCGCCCTTTTCTACTACTCTTTGGATGTGGAAAAACCAATGGTCCGGATTTTCTCATGGAGCCTGGGAGTCTACGATTCAGATTTCCTCGCTATTCACGAAGATAGAGGAAAAAGGGTTAAGGCAATTAATGCCCTCGCTCATTCCTTTGATTTAACGATCGTGAATAACAACAGGTTCCCCGACCGGATCTCATCCGCTGATCAATACCTATCCTTACGCTGCTACTTCGGGATTTAGAAGAGGATCATTCCTCTTCATACAAGGTTGCTAAAACTTTCACATCCAAGTCCTTTTTCCAGGTTCTTGGTACGCCTTTCTAAGGAGGGAAGCTCCGTGAAGAGGTCTATTTCGGTCCATTCCTGGATACAGATAAGGGAAACAATTTCTCGAGAACGGGCTGGATACCTGACTTAGTTCAACCTGGGCATGATTAGATTCATTTTTATCGACGTAAGTCGTGTATGGCTTCCTCTATTACAAGCATATGTCCCTTAGTTATTATCAAACACTGCACAGACATTCTTACACAGAGATCATACATAATTTCACAGTTCTAGGACATATACATATATATATATATATATATATATATATATATATATATATATATATATATATCATTCTATAAATTTCAAGATACAAATATGTAAAAACACTTATCCGAAATAACACCAAAAATGGTGCAACTGCTGAGAGGGGTGCTCGTTTCCACCCAACCGTAGGCTCAGCGACTCCCAAAGGATTTACCACTAGCCACCCCTAAGCTGAGACCACGATGCTCTGAGATTGCGTCTCTTTGTCTGCCAGTGACCATGAGCGAAGGTTGCAATCCTTCCTCTCTGTTATCACGCACTCTGCGTAAATTCCAGAGTTCCCCTCGCGTGCCCCCCTCCCTCAATCGTCTCTGCCATACGCCTTATCCTCTCTCAAGGTTGCGTGTGGCACGATTACCCTCGCGTCGATCAGGCCTGACGGCTCTACGGATGGGCGGTTCACCATCCCATCCCTCATCAAGCCATCTGCCTACCAGCCTGCGAGGTATTGAATTTCAGGGCCAGTGAGCCGCTTTTGGTTCTCCGGGCCAGTGGAGTCCAAATATGGTATTTAATTCTCGGTGGAAGTTAACGCCACCTTTTCAGGTGCCTTCCACCGCCATTGTGGTCTCTTTTTTGCACATCCCCTCATCAGCAGTCCTGCAATAAATTCAGAATGTTATTCACATTTATTGACCTCTTTCTGTAGGTCCATTTACATCACACTTTCATACTTATGAGTTTTCCATAGTCCTCGGCCAGTCTAGTTATATTTACAAACTGGGGGAAACAGGGTGTTACAAAAGACATGCAGAATGAATTTGAAATGTCATTACTTGGAGAAGTATCCTTCTTTCTGGGACTTCAAATACGTCAAAGCAACCAAGGAATTTTTATTTCTCAAACCAAGTATATCAGAGAAATGCTAAAGAGGTTTGGAATGCAAGATTGCCAACCACTTATCACTCCCATGCAAACCAGTTGTAAGTTGAGCAAAGATGATGATTCGAAGTCTACAGATCAGAGGTAATATAGGTCAATGATTGGCAGCCTACTATATGTGACAGCATCTAGACCAGATGTAATGTAGGAAGTTGGACAGGTGGCACGATTTCAAGAAGCACCAAAGGAATCACATGTAATAGCGGTAAAGAGGATCTTCATATATCTCAAAGGAACAGAAGAGTTTGGATTATGGTATCCAAAACAAAGAGATATATCACTTATTGCCTACACAGATGTAGATTGGGCAAGTTGTATTGATGACCGACGAAGCTCCAGTGGAACAAAATTCTACTTAGGTGAGTGTTTGGTATCATGGCTAAGTAAGAAACAATCATCAGTATCTCTATCTACAGCCAAGGCAGAGTATATTGCAGTAGCAACATGTTGTACACGGGTTATTTGGATGAAACAAACTTTGACAGATTTACAGGTTGAGTATGATTAGCCCATTCCAATATATTGTGATAATACAAGTGCCATCAGTATCTCAAAAAACCCGGTGATTCACTCCAAGACGAAGCACATTCCAATCAAGTATCACTTTCTACGGGAATAGGTTGCAGAAAAGAACATCAGAGTTGAGTATGTGGGCACAAAAGAAAAAGTGGCAGACATCTTTACAAAACCACTTCCACTGGAAGCCTTTGAATATCTTTGCCAAAGACTTGGAGTTATTTCTACTCCAAAATGAATGTTTATCTTATATGTCTTATATGTACACGAGGAAGCACCATAAGAGGACAATCCAGTCAGGGGGAGCAGCCCCTGATGGAAAGTTACATTTGTCATTGATGACAAAGTGGGAGAGATTTATTAGATGCATAGGACAGAGGAAGATTTATCAGATGCAGAGGACAGAGGCATGGTTCCAGGGGGAGCATGAGTGATATGATTTCAGTATTGCATCAGAGTGTTGCCATGAATGCCAAAGGGGGAGATTGTTGATTAAGGTTGGTTGTCATTGATGTCAACCCTTGAAGAAATCCCCATAGCACAAAGGTTTAGGTAATGGACCCAAGATTTTTTGATGTAAATATGACTCATTGTTGTTTTTTCATGGTTTATAAGAAGTAAATATGGATTAACTCCAAAGTGGTCTGCTTATGGTGAAAGCCCTCATGGGAAGATGCTTTGCGAAGTAAAAGAACCCATGATTAATTGTGGAATAATGAGATGAAGGATAGTGAATTTGTCAGGGAAACTATCCTAGATGGATATTTCTTGTCATTCCATTTTCGGTGGTATGTAGAACGTCACATAATTCCTCACGGTTAGAGAGTTATGACCATGTGAAGTTGGAGAACCCAGGTTTGGGTAATGGACCCAAGTTTGTTTGATGGATAACGGTATGATTTTTTATATATTTGAAGGTAATACTATTCTATGTGGATAGTACATGTCATTCCATTTCTGGTGGTATGTGGAATGTCACATAACTCCTCATGGTTTGAAAGTTATGGCCTTACGAAGTTGGAGGACCCTCATATGTCATCTAGAAGCCCCAAAAGGTCAAAGTAGTCAAAGTGGTTTAAGAGATTTTAAAAGGTAAATAATAAAGTGAAGTGATGAGTGTATTATAATTCAAAGTGGATACAAAGTAAATTATTTCAATAATAAATTTAATGGAGAAATTAGAAGTGGGTTAACCCTAAAATAAGGAAAGTGGGTCAAGTGACCTAGAAGATGTTTTTAAGGAAGCTACTTGGAGAGTATAAATAAGAGGCAAGGCTCTCTCATTTAAATCACACTTGAGAATATTGAATATATATAGGTGTCTGAGGTAACCAAGGATATCTAAGCCAAATTTCTGAGGGAAGGTGAAGAAAAGAAGGCCGAAATGCAAGGAAGGATAAATTCTTTTGATGGTGCTTTCTAAGGTATGTTATTTACAGGTCATCTCACCATTTTCGCTATAAACTTTTTTCTATAATGATTTAGACCGTGAAATTGATATTCCATTGAGAAAACATACCCAAGTATCTGTGGTAAAAAATTTATCTTGTGGTTCGTTGTATTTTGGGAGTTACACTCAGTGGAAAATAGGGTTTGTGGTTAGTCCTGAAACTAGTCAAAAACAAGTGTTTCGGGTAAAAACGTCATAAATTATTCATAACAGATCCAAATTCAGTGAGACAAAATGTGTTGGTTAGGGTACAGTCTTTAGTATTCTATGTAACGTTTTCATATCAATTCAACAATTTTTTCGTGCGGGGCACGCTCTACAAGGTCACTCTCCAGAATAAGCCATAATTCAGCAAGGTATGTCATTTTTTCTATAACTCATTTTCTGAGAGGTTACAAGTAGTGAAACCTGGAGGAATTGAATAAAACACACTGAAGAACATTTTATATTAGCTTCATATATTTATACATTATAGGTTCAAAGTTATGATTACTTCAAGTTAGGGTTGTTGACTAATCTAAAACTAGGCATGTGAGACTAAAGAAAAGTTTGATGAAAATGCTAGTCTCTTGTTGTTAAAGTTAAGGAATGTGATCATATACACCAGGTCTATTATAGAAATACAAATCAGATTTGGATGATGAAATTTATGAGGGATTTTGGTTGAGGTACATGTTGAATACATGGTTGAGACAAGTAGTTGATGAGTTGGCACATACATGAGGTGTATAGTTGATGATGTTGGTACATATTCATGAGTAGTTGACACGTGATTGGTACATACTTGGTACATGGTTGGATGCACTTGTTTATGGTACAGGTTGATTACAGGTTGTTTGTTACAGGTTGGTGCATGGTTGATGCACTTGTTTATGATACGGGTTGAGGTACAGGTTGATGCATGGTTGATGCATGGTACAGATTTATTGGTACAGGTTTGCAATGGCATATCTCACAGTGATAGTGTGACAGTGGTTCCATCATTCTACTTCTACTTCAGGGTGGCAGGACGAGGCAAGGACAGGTGGTTGTAGCCACCTTCCCATTGTAGCTGAAGAACATAGGGGGTTGTAGCCTCCTTCTAGTTGTAGCCAGAGAATTGGGGAGTTGGATTTTCCCTCTGGTTGTAGCCTAAGAAACTAGGGGGTTGGAGCCTCCTTCCAGTTGCAGCTGGAAAACAAAGGAAGTTGGTGCTTCCAATGAATGTAATTTTTCAAGACATATAAGAAAAAGCATTATGTGGTTTTCTCCTAATTTTGGTTTCCACGTAAAACATTGGTGTACTGTGTATGTGTGTGATTGTTTATTTATTACTGTTCATTATTGGATAATAATTCTACATTGATATAACATTTGAATAAAAAGGATTATAATTACGCTATTATTGATTCACCCCCCCCCTATCAGTAATCCAACACAACTGCCCCATCCACAGTTATGACTTGAGTCGTCAATGGACTCCCCGAAATAAGTGGCTCATGATCTCCAAGATGCAGGCTATGTGTATAAGAAAAAGTCTCTAAGCCATATATCTCATCCAACTCATGCAAATATGAATGCTCCTCACACTCAACCATCACAAGAAGCTCCTCCATCAAACCATAAGTACCACTAACATCCTCATGTGTCTTGACTACCATAGATGAGTGAAATGATGAAGAAGGTGTCTCCATATGAATTTCATGTGTAAGATTCCCAACTTCCTCTTCATCATCCCTCATGCATGACTCCATGGAAGTTATATCAACATCCAAGGGAAAATCATCCAATATCAAATCCTCATCGTATTTGGGTGGTGCTAATACACCCTCATCATGCGCATCCAAAAAGTCAACCTGAGGTTTTGTCAGACCTTCCTCACGAAGCGAGGTCTTTGCTTCACCTATTACCTTATATTTGAATCCCTTTTTCTTATTCTTCTCCCCAACTGGTAAGTATGGCTTCAACCACTCACAGTGCTCTAACAATCTTGTTAGATTCCTTTGATACTCCTGACAGGCTTGTAAAAATTTTGACATGAACTCCTGATCTATTCCCATCTTCCTAAGCCATGAATTTACCAAAACAACATGAGAATAGGCTTCGTGGTTTACCCCTCGGGCTGGGAGGAAAACACGTTTTGATTCCACTGTAAAATCCCCACTATTTTTTTTGTTTTTTTACTTTGTTTAGCAGTGTAAATGTTTCATTAAACAATTAGTAAAGATGCCCAAACTCTATTGTTAAACCCTCCCTTTGTCTATTGTAACTTGTTTATGAGGCTAAGATTTTGTTAAACACTTACAGTCACACCGCAAACCCAAATATAAAACTATGTTTGTTGATATTATATGTATAGGTTATTGTCGGGTTTGTTTCATGTAATTCTTAGGAGAAAATTGAGGGTTTGATACATATAAATCTCAGATTTGCAAACCAAATATTACAACAAGTACCCACAAAAATAACTAAACAAAACTACTTAAACAACAAAAAAATACCACATAGATATGGTTTTATTAATAAATCCCTTACATGTTACAGTGCTAGTTGATAGTAGTGGTCCAAATCAACCCACAAAGAGAATATGAACAACAAGAACAATATATAGACTCCTCAGACAGAGTAAGGCTTTGTTGTGAGGGAAATAGGCCTCCATGCAATGGAATCTCGACCTCTGCTCAATAGATATCAATCCCCACTAAAAGATGATGCTCCCCACTCAAGGACTTCGACCCAATAGAGATATTATTCACCCAGCAAGGAGGAATCGACCCAACAAGTATAACTCGGCCCCAACAAGTAAGAATTGTTTCCCAACCTCAATGAAATGTTCCCAACAAGTGATTTTAGCCTCCCTACAGCAAGAGCTCAGCCCCTCTATCCATAAAACTCACCCAACAATGAAGAAATCGCCCCTTCAACCAACAACTCGACCCAACAAAGAATCTTGGCCTTCATACAAGCCAAACTCAACCACAAATGAGAAAAATCAGCCGCAAAAACAATAAACTTTGTCAGAATGAAGCATGGTGAAAACATCTGAGTGATCTTCTCTCCAAGACCAACTAGGGTGGATGGTCTCACCACTGAAACCAATCTTCTTATCTAGGGTTTTTCGTCCCAAGAGCCAAAATCCACAAGATCTCCTCAAATTCGTTTTTCGAAAAATAACAATGCATAATGAGAGAGGGCACCCTCATTCCTCTTGTATTTCCTCGTTCACCCTTTTGCTGGCCCTTTTACCCTTTTACACTTAAGTGACTTTTTAATTTAACTTTAGTAAAATCACTTTATAATTTATTAACCCTTTTATTCCAAAAAGTGATTTATTTTACTTTAAAGCATTTTTGGGCACTGAAAGTCACTTTTTATCCTCTCTGCCATTTAGATCTCTTCATCCCAGTTCCAATGAGCTATTACACCGAGGTGCCCCTCTTAGTTAAATTATTAAAATGACAACCTTAGTGCAATCCATTAAATAATTCCCATTAATACTTCCAAATTACGGGAACGGTTGAAATCCAACAGAATTGAAATTTGACTGCGCATGAATGATCCTGATGATCAAAGATAAGATGCGAACCTCGAAAATCATCACATAACTCCTCCAAATAGTTTGAGCTCATTGTTAACCTCAAATTACCCCTCTGGTTAGTCTGACATAAACCCATAAGATTATCTACAACTACAGAGTAAGGGAATCCAAAAATGATGACATTACAAAATTAAACATGTTAGTACTAACAACCACATGAAAAACATCAAACATGCTTGATACAATAAGCAATTCTATTGACTAGCATACTTTGGTTGCCACCATACTTTTCTGCAAACTACATTACATATTTATACATTCATATGTATAGTTGTAATTGTGCTTTAACATGTCAACACAATTGGAACAACAATGAGTGCATATAAAAGGTATCAATGATACTAACTAATAGGATTGTGTGACAATATTTTGTAGATTGGCCAACTCTCACCTTTTGAGAGTGATTTATTAATACTTCCCCAAGTGTGCACCCAAAATTTAATGATTTCCCAAGCAGTGAGCCTCAAGCAAGTAAAAGGCAACATTGTCAAGTCTTAAGCACTAACCAAGAGCACGCTCTAGCGGGTATTAGTAGTCAATGGAGCCTAGTGTTGAGAAATCAGATGCACCAAAGAAGAGTTCCAAGTATCTATCACTAACAAAAGTTGGAGCGTGAAATTTCTCTCAAGACTGACTCTTGTTTCATCCACTGAATTACAAGGAGTGATTCTCCAAATATTTGAATATGTGTTACTCCATGTTCTAGAACCAACATCAAAACCAATTTGAACACCATTAATTCACATAAGTTAATTGATGCTTGACCAACTCTAGCTTTGAAAGATATACTATGGAACACTGAAAGATGAAGGATTCCCCCTACCCCACCCTTGGAGGGGTCCCATGAGAAGCACTATCAAAGAATGCCCATGAAAAAGCTATATTATTTACTTCTTCAGTGGGTTGTGTTATGTTGTGTTTTTCCTGAAACTAAGGAAATGCAAATAGTATATTTAGGCTTAGGATATGAGATTTTAGAAGTAAAGTATCTCTATATTCGAACATTTTTTTGTTCTTAGCTAACCATACTCCCCAAGCAAGAGTAAAAGTGAAAGCTCTATACATTTTGGTTTCCCTATTAGTGCACCAAGTTATGAGAGCCTCCTCTATAGTGTTCCCATCCCAAGAATTTTTCAATCCTGTCATTCCTTCAACCTCATTCAAAACCTACTTTGTAATTTGGCAAGACGAAATTAGATAGGAGTTTGTTTCTTCCACTTGTTTGCAAAGACAACACGATCCAAGTCCCACAAAATTCCTCTTTTGCAAAATATCCCAAGTCAAAGATTTGTTATTCAAGAGTAGCCACATGAATATTTTGGACTTCTCTCGACACTTAAATTTCTAAACTTGTTTCCACCACTAGACCTCGAGATTCTCTCTTCCTTCAACAACTAAAGCTTTTCCATTGCTTTGCATGTAGTCCCTAGATGGATTTACCAACCAGATAATTTGATCCTCATCATCTTCTAATCTAACATAACGTGATCTTAAGTTTTCAATGTATCAATGCCAAGTAACTGCATCCTCCTCCCTTAGAAAGATCTCCCTCCAAGATAGCCAATGGTGTTCCCATGTAGATGTCTTGTCCCATATAGTAATTTTCTTGAGTGTATAAAAAACCTCGTTTCTTCGATTGTGAATCAATTATGCCGGTAAACTATGGAAGCCCCTACTTATTATCCATGGATCTATCCCAAATTGGACTTTGTCTCCCTTTCCTACACGCCACACTAACCAATTTCGAACCTGTGGAAAAGTTGTAATGATCGCTTTCCATATAATTGAGGCATTTTGGATTCTCTTAACTAGAGTTTTTAACCATTCCTCCATCGTATCCAAAGCTATGTACTTGTCCATGATTACTTGATCCCATATCCCATAACCTTGAATTAGTCACCATACATTCTTGCAGCTAGTTCCTTAGAGAAAATGAATATATTCTTTAACCCCCATCCTCCTTGAGCCTTTGGCATTACTAGTTTTTTCCAAGAAACAAAAACAACTCATTTTTTACCCAACTCTCCCAACCAAATAAACGTGTAACATAAACGCCTAATACTTTCCAACACTCCTTTGGGTATCCATATGAGCGACATCCAGTAAACTAGAATGGACTGCTTTCACCAAAACCAATCGACCTCATCTGGATAGCCATCAATTATACCAAGTATTTAGGTTTTTCTCCACCTTTGCTATCTGCCATTGTTGGTCCCGCTTTTACACATATTAGATTTTAGTTGAAATCCTAAATATTTCAAGCCATCTTCTAATTCAACAACATTAAAGGGAAATAGTTGATTGACAAAGTTTTTGCCCCTTTTAGAGAAACCCCATAATGTTACCATCAATTTTTTTGTGTTTATATTCATGTTTGTAGCCATGTAGAAAAGGTCAATGATTTCTTTGAGCTTCTCAACCATTCTTATAAATCCTTCACAAAAAATAAGGATATTGTCGACAAAGAATAGGTGGGTGACATAACAGGAGTTCCCAACATTTCTCCCTTTGAAGCTTCCATTCCCATTGGCCTTCCTTAGCGATTTGTTCATACATTCTGCAACAAGAAGGAAAAGGAGGGGGGATAATGGGATCCCTTTTATAAGTCCTCTTTCTATCCTAAATAAGGGACATGTTGCACAATTTGTAACGATAGAAAAAGAGATAGAGTTGATACAACTCATTACCCAAGCAAACAAAAGAGGAAAAAAACACAGATGAATGAGGATTAGCCTCACCCTGTGATACACTTTGGATAAATCCACTTTTATTACCACAACTTTGTAGTTTCTTACCTTAACAGAATGTAATCCTTATTGTGTGACCCCCATTACCTCATGATTCCCTTTCAACCTTCTAGCAATAATCTTTGATATGATTTTATAGATGAAATTACATAGTGATATTGGTCATAAATTTTCAAAGCTAGTCGGATTATCAATCTTGGCAACCAATGCTATGAATGTTGTGTTGAACGATACCATAGTTTTTCCAGTGGTTCGTGATGACTCAACCTCCCTCCTTAAATCCTCTTCAATAAAATCATAACACCCCAAGAATAATTTCACCGGTAGTCCGTCTAGACTTAGGCTTTTATCCTTTTGAAAGCTTTGAACTATCATATGTAACTCTTCCTTACCTACTTCCTTCATCGGTACCTGATTATCTCTTGGATTAACAAAGCTTGGGAATAAATTAGATAGTATAATTGCCTCGACTATTGTAGCTCAGTTCTCAGCCTTAAATAAATATTTGAAGTAGTTAACACCTTTTGAAGCCATATCATTCACATTTTTCACCCATGATCCATCTTCCTTCTAAATCTTCCATATAGAGTTTATATTTTTTCTACAATAGGCATATCTGTGAAAAAAAATTGTGTTTCCATTTCTCACTTGGAGCTAGATAGCCCTACTTTTTAATTTCCATTCTTTCTCTTCGTCTAGAAGGATTTGTCTCTTTTTATCTTCTGGATGTTTTATTTCTACTTTTTGATTCTCTAAATTATAACAAAAGCCCTCAATATCATAGTAAGATGCTAAAGTTTCATCCACCTTCCTGAAAGTTATGCCATTCCCCTTGTCTTTTTTACCATATCATTGCAACTTGCTTTGCCCTCTTTAAATTCTAGTGAAATGGAATAGGATTTGATTCTCTCAAAGAAGCATCAAAAGGTTCCCATAATTCTTTTACCCTACTCACATATTATTATTATTTTAACCATTATATATTCATCTTGAAAGTTATGGATGGTTTTCCTTAAGCTGGAGCCACTTCCAATAACACTCGACAATGATCTGAGTCCCCCCCAGTGGAAAATTATTGACAAATGCTTATGGATTCTTTGAGGAAAGCCTCTAAGATCAAAAATTGATCTAATATTTTTGCAATGTCGGCCTATCATGTTCTCTTGTTTCTCCAAGTAGGAGTTAATTTTGTATATTCAATGTCCAATAACCTCACGTCCTCCAATTTGTTTATACAGTAACCAAATAGGAATTCAACTTGGGAAATTGTTCCCCATACCTCCAATGCCCGCAGAGTGAAGTTCAAGTCCCCCTCAACCACAACCAAACCTTTTTAAATCCATTCACTACTGAATATCTTATCCCAATATTCCACTATTTCCATATAGGGCCCACAAATATTCAAAAGAACAATTTCTTTCCCTAGGTCTAGAGAAAATAGTGAAGTCCCTAGACCTTATGAGAAATACCATGAATTAGTATAAGTAAAAGATCATTTTTTCCACCCTACAATGCGCCCCCCCTAGGATCTCCCTATTGCATCAATATAACTAACTTCCCAACTCCCAAAAAGTTTTGAAAGATCTTGTACAACTTTATCCTCGTCCATCATTAGTTCTTGCAACAATACGACAGATGGATTATTTACCTCTATTAATCCTTTCAAGGCTAATTTTTTTGAGGAATTGGCCAGCCCTCGAGATTTTAGGGTCAAAAAAATCATTTTGAAATATTCTTGGAGGCATTTTCTCTAAGGGCTCCAAGCAATGACAATTTTTTTCCATTTTTAACTTCAAAATTTGCATGTTTTTGTCCCAAATAAATATAGTATTTTCTTCCTCTTTGGGAAGCTTTGGATTCCTTTTATTCTAAAAATCCCAAGGCCCCTCTACACCACCTAGAAAAATTGAAGAACCTCTAGCTCTCAGTCCAAGTTTGTATTTTTTTAACTCTGAATATTGAGCTTCGTAATGGGCTCCTAGGTCCCCTTGTTCCCTACTATCTTGACCTGCCCCTCAAGTCCCAAAACACAAAATTTCAAATTTATTTCTATTATTAGCGTGTGGTGAAATTTTAGAATTACTCGATACTTCCAAGGTTTCCTTTTTTTCTTTTCAGTGCCTAAAGTTTGCGACCCCCACAGGACTGTGTCCATTAGGTCTTTTGCTTCTTCCAAAGAGGATCCCCTTGGACTAGTTATTTTGTTCAAATTGTCCTTGGTGGTCACCTTAACCCTAGGAGACTATGCAACACCCTTAAAACCTTCATTATTGGCACCTTGTTTCTCCTTTCATAACCAAAGCTTCCTTCTATTTGAAAATGGACAATCAACCGCTAGATGGCCATGAACATGAAATATTCAACACTTAAGTGGAATGAATTTGTAGTTGATGGGTTGATAAACAATATTAGATCTCCTTCTAAGGGTAATAGGATCTGCCAAATCCATTCCTCATTAGATTCGATCCATCCCCATATATCAAGAATCACAATAGGATTTATCCACCTCATAAAATATTCATAAATCATTCCCAATTTCCATAAAAACTTCATCTGACCACAGATTCAGTGGGAACCATGGAAATATTACCCACACTAGGAAATGCTCCATATGACTAATCTAGCATCAAAATCAAAGTGCCATATTTTAGAAATAGAGGTTGTGATCCCAACTTCCACCAAACTTTCTACATAATTTTTTCAGCCCTGATAATGGACCTAAATACTCACCATCCACCCTTTTACCAAAGCTATTCTTCGAGGAGTGTATCCTACCTCTACTTCAAAATTTTCCCTTTGTCCAAGCCTTTAAAGTACCACCTCCCATTCTTCTACCTAGGAAGAAATTCCCTAATGTTGACTCCTCTAAATTTATAATCTCATGAAGTTTTATTTTTTCACCCAGCCATAGGTTCATCAATTCATGCTTCCTCTTAATGAACTTATGACACTTCCTAGATTTCTCATCCCCCGACTTCCCAAATCCTCCAACTTATGAACCTCAATTCATTTGATTTAGAGGATGATATCCCACTCATTAGATCTTATTCTAGTATAGCTCTAATGAAACATGGCCTAGTGAAATAGCCAACATTTCCATCTTTGCCGTGAAAAGAGAAACCAAATGATCCCAATGCCCAATCATGTGGGATTTTGGTAGGATAATTTAATGTAGAAGGTATTGTTCCATGTGTCGATGATAAGTCCCCATCCAATCCTATGCAGAGAAAGTGAGTTTTGTAATCCCTTTCCTCGCATTGACTCCCCACAGGTCATATCATGTCTTGAACTGAATACTCTTCATGTAAACTAACCTCATCGCATGTGCAGCCACTAGAATGTGTTATCACCAACTTGTCGAGAATTTCGATGGTTTATTTCTCCAACAAAGTTTCTCATGTTTGGATTTCTCTTGAAGTTTCAAACACATACTTATGAGGATTTATCATTGGATTGGACCAGATATGTTGGCCTTCCAATGGATCCTCTGAAGAATCCACTGCTTCCTCCATTTTCCATGGAGATCATCGAACCCTCCTTATTGTGACTTAAGAATTCCTCCCTCACATTGAGATTTGACCCTCTACGCAAACAAGATACTTTTATGTTGATGTGATTGCTTCACACAATGTTCTATACCTTCTCTATGTAAGACAAAAATAACTCTTCTTTATCATCTTTACCAATGTATTTATATTCTATTTATGGACACCACACCTCTCTACCCCTAAGGTTTCCTCCTTGGCATAATTAATTTTCAAGTGGTGTGCAGGTATAGTTGGTCTTTGATATTTATTTGTTTTGTCCATGTTAGGGTTTCTTTGGTTGCCTACGTCTTCCTTTTGCATGGTTGTAGGCTCTGCGTAAGAATATTTTATATTCACAGTAACACACATGAAATGAAATGATTTGTCACTTTATGCATCGAAGCAAATAAACCCTTGACTATTGGACCACCGCAAAATGGATGCACCAATGATTAGTTGACTTCGTAAGTCGTTGCCTATTTGATGGAACTATCTTCGTATCAGAAAAAACCCTAGATCTTAATGGATAATGATTTACAAATGTGAGTCACAAATCCATGATAACAAATGTGAAACTTCCATAAACAACCTGAGATGAGAGCAAGAAGAGTGATTTTCATTGCCTAGAGGAACTCTAAAGAGAAAGGAGGGATGTGACTATAGAATTGAGGATGGAAAATTCGAAAGCTAGGGGGTGGGGATGGATATTACTCCATGTCCTTCACCCCTGAGAAAATCACCATGAACTATGCCTCCAGACATGATGTGCCGAGTTCAAAAGCCATTGCTTGTTGATTAGAAAAAACCTTATATCTTCACAGCGAAAGAGTTACAAATGTCAAAGATTTTTTCTCTTCCAATTCATGCCCCTATACTTATTCCTTTGAGATTAAAAATAATGAATTATAGTATTATCGTAATAATATCATCACTATATATATATATATATATATATATACAATTCATGTAGTAACTCTTGCTCCTTTTCGCTAACATTGTGTCAAGATCGGATTTTCACTTTGTAAAACCCTAGCATGCTCTTTCATGGTTTGTTTTATTTTCCCTGTGGATCCAGTCTCTGGAGAGGGATCTCAACCCCCTCCATACTTGAAAGTAGTGGCCCTTTAGTTCATGGTCTCTTTCTATCATAAACCCTTAAAAGTTGCTCCACCTAAATTTTTCAAACACACAGAGAAAATACCTAATGTGAAACTTCCCCCTATTTCATCCAAGAACAAGGATATCATCCTCCCAGAAAGAGGTCTCATTGGCTAGTTTACCATCATTTGGCCCTCCTCTCTGAGATATGGTGACCTAGTTGTAGAAAAATTGGAGAGTTTTGATCAAAGCGCAGCTAAAGCATTTCTTATGCGGTAGAGGCTTTTATGCCTTCTTGTTTGAGACAAAGGAGAATAGAGACTTAATTTTCTAGAATGGGCCTTACTTCTTTGGCTCTTGCAGTATGTACTTGCATCGTTGGATGCATGACTTCAACCTAGAGCATGATGTTCCTTCAGTAGTTTTGGTATGGGTGTGTCTTCCTCATCTTCTCCTTCATTGTTAGAGTGACGGCAGCTTTTGAAGCATTTGGAATTCCCTGGGACATTATATAGACAAGTTCGAAGCAAAGGAGAATATGTATGCATGTGCTTGAATTTGCATGGAGGTTGACTTGGAAAAGATACTACCAAAGGCCATCCTCTTGTCACTAGATAACTAACAACATGAACAACCTTTATATTATGAAAAAATCCCTTTCAAGTGTAAAATCCACCATGAATATGGGCACTTCACTAAAAATTGCAAGAAGGAAGGCTAGAATCATCAAGCACCTCTAGATAAAGAAGAACAATGGTAGACAATGAAGAGAAATATGGGTTCAAATGAAAATCTTCAAGAAAAATATCAAGCCTCAATGCCAAGGGTCCACTCCAACTAGGTCGAATCCTCCTTGGAAAAAGACTCTCATAAAAGGAAACCCCTCAATCAATCTCATGGATAATTTGAAGAAGCAAAGTCAAGGGAAATATGGTACCCAACCATCCCTTTCCAATAAATATGAAGTTATAACTCAGGAGGAGAAAATATGATCTGAATAACTCTTGGTAAACCCTCATATGGTATGAGTGGAAACAACCACTCCATCAGTGGAGCCACCTTTAGTACAGACAACACAGTCTTGACCTCTTGAAGAAGGGGAGATTGCTTTGAAAATATGTGAAGAGATTGATAACTTAATAGATTTAGAAATAACCTCATTAGGGGAATCTTGAAGTCAAATATAGGGCTTAAAACAAAAAAATGTACTATCAAAATCAACTTTAAAAGAACCAATAGGATTTAAGACGATGATGTCAACCATGAGGATAAACACTTTTGGAGGGAAAGGAAGAAAACTACTTTTTTTAATCGTATTTCTGAATTACCTCATTATAGGTTTACTCAAATTTCAAGTGTAGACACTTGTTGGATGTGGAATTTAATTATGCATCCAAATTCCACATCCAATGAGTGCCTACACTTGAAATTTGAGTAAACCTACAAGGAGTTAAGTCTAAGATACGATTAAAAAATGAAGTTTTCTTTCTTTCCCTTTGAAAATGCATAACTCTTATTTTATTATTTTAACTATTATTTTATTATTTTAACTAATATTTTATTATTTTATTATTTTATTATTTTCCTTAGGAGGCCCATTTTAGACCTCAAATTTCCCCTAATGCTCTTGACCTCAAATTCAAGGGCAAAGATCACATGGAGACGACGGAAGAGGAAAAAGAGGATGGGGATTCTAAAGAAAAACTTCCTAAAAAATCAAGAAGGAAACCAACAAAATTCAAAAGGGAGGAAGCCGCCAATAGAGACAAATTGTTGGGCACTTCGACAACGATTGATAAATAAATTGGAATAGAAACAAAACAACCTGAAATCCAGTAAACAATGTGCCTCAAAGAGGAGGTGGCCCAAAACCCTCATCTAAATAATAATTTTTGTCTCCTAGAACCATTGAGAACTAGGTAGTAGAAACAAAGAAGCAACAATAAGGGATGTAATAAGAACAAAAAAACCTATAGTCCTTCTCCAAGAGATAAAAATGGAGGATTTTGAAGCAATGAGAATAGGAAAGCAACAATGGTATTCAAGCGATGGAGTAGCAATCAATTCAAGAGGGGCTTTGGGGGGTTTGTGCACATTGTGGAATAGGTAGGAATGGAAACTAGATCTTTTTTTCACTCTCCAAATTGGTTATTAACATGCCTCGTCCATCGAAATTCTGGTAAGAAATTTAGTGCCTTCAATGTATATATGTGTGTAGTTTACAAAAAAAAAAATGTGTTAGAAGTCACTTCTAGATCTAAAGGATTCATAATTTATTAGAAATAATATTATGACAAGTGACTTCATTGTTGTCTTGCACAACAAAAAGAAAAGAAGGGGTTCCATCGTCAGGGACCCATTTAGATAAAATATGGAAGACATGATCAATGACTAGGACATTGTGGATATCAATCCAGTAAAAGGAAAATATACCTAGACCAATTGAAGGACAGGGCCAAGCCATATGGTTGTTAGACTGGACAGATTCTTAGTGCAAAGCAACCTCCTCCTTCAAGACTTCATAATAAAATCCATGATTTTAGCCTCAACTATTTTTTTATCATAAACCTATCACTTTCCAACTCCAAGATGCCCCATATTTTGGGCCTTTACCATTCATATGCAATGTGTTTTGATCTAAAAATAAAGAATTTTCAGAGATAATTGTTGCATCCTGGAGATTTTGGATAAAAGGCACACCTATTTTTATATAGGAACAAAAAATAAAAGCATTCAAAGGTGTCCTGAAAGAATGGGTTTGTTCTTAATATTCTTCTATGTCTATTGAGATAGAGATTTCAAGAGCCCAACTTGACGAAACACGTGCCAAATTAGGAAATGAAGATGTCATTATCAATCTTCAAGTGGCTAAAACAAAGATACAACAAAAATTGCAGAAAGTGAATAAAAATGAAGAAGAGACTTGGAACATAAAGTCACAAAGTCTTTGGTTAAAGGGAGGAGATTGCAATTTCTTCCATAAGTAGGCTAAATCTTGAGTTGCTCAAAACAATGTTAAATAAATAATCCAAGAGGATGGCACTCAAAATTTCAAGAATCAAAGCAAGCGGCGTAGTCCCACTATGGTAAACTTTTTACAAAATAGGGTGATGCAAATCGTGATGAGGTATCATCCATGCTAGAAAATATACATACGATTATCCCAGAGGCAGATAACTTCGATCTGATGAAGCCTATAGATGAGGAGGAGAATATGAAAGCCATTTGTGATTTAGAGCTTGATAAGGCTCCTAGGCTCGACGGGTTCTCGATCTCCTTTTATAGAACTTATTCAATTTTGATTAAGACAAATCTAAAAAGAATGTTCCAATATGTGCAGAAAACAAGAAAGGTTAGAAGTAACACAAATTCATCCTTTCTCACTTTAATTTCAAAAGAGGATAAATCTTCCTTTTCTAGGGTCCAACACATATCTCTTTGTAATTCATCATATAAAATAATAACAAAAATTATTGCCACTTGAATGAAAAAAGTGTTTCCCAAGATCATATCTGAAAATCAAGGAGGGTTTATGCAAAATAGGCAAATAATGGATAACATTGTGCATGTTCAAGAATCCATTCATTCAAGTAAAGCAAATAAAGAAAAAGTTATGGCGAGAAATATGGACATGGATAATGCTTTTGATCGGGTCATACACTCTTTTTTATTTGAGTTCATGAGAAAAAATGGTTTTATCTGGCCCTTGATCAAATAGATATCCTCTTGTATCAGCACCCCGTGGTTCATGCCCTTAGTCAATTTTCATCCTTCTTCTTTATTTCAAGGAAACTAAGGCCTGAGGCAAGGGTGCCCCATGTCTCCAATTTTGTATATGATCATGTATGAACATCTAAGTCAGAAACTGGAGGTAGAAAGAATTGTTGGGAATCTTCCTAGGATCAAAATAGTGCGAGTAAAGATATTGAACCAATCCTAGCTTGTAGATGACACCATCCTCTTGGGACGAGTCTCAACTATAATTGATTCTAAATTTAAGAAGGAGATTGATATTTTCACTACTATTTCAGGAGGGATGATAAACCATTATAAGAGTCAAATTTTAGGACGAAATGTTAAATCTCATGAGCTCCAAGCCATCTCTAGAATTTTGCAATTCCCTTGCTCTAAAACTTGTTCCTCCTTTAAATATTTGGGCATACCCATTCAAATGTAAAATTATTCTCTACAAGTGTGGCATATTGTTATTGATAAAATCAACAAAAAATTTACTCAATGGGGATCACAATGGTTAAACCCAGCTAGAAGATTGATATTGATAAAGTCAGTCCTCTCAACACTCCCTCTATTTCAGTGTTATGTTATGGTGGCACCCATGGGAGTCATGCAAAAAATATCCAAGGAGATCAAGAGCTATTTATGGCAAGGGGAAAAGAACAATAGCAAAAAAAATTATATGGTTAATTGGAAGATGGTTAGATACCCCTAGAATAGAGGATGCCTTGGGATGAAGGACCCAACTCTTATTAATCTAGAAATGGGAGTCACGTTGATATGGAGATTAATTTCAGACAAATGTGATTGGTGGAAAAAATTTATCTAGAGAAAACATCCTCAAAGCAACCTAAAGAGATGTATAGAAAGCATAGTGGGAAACCAAAAAGGATCATATATTTGGAAGCTCATAAAATCTATAGCACCCCTAATCCAATCCAATCTTACTTGGATATGTGTTAATGGTAAGAAAATATCCATATGGGAGGACAATATCATGGGGAAGAAAACCCTCTCCCTTAGCTCAAATTTGCACCCTTTAAATCTTTGGATGGACAGTGAGAACCTCAAAACACTATATGATATATCAAAGTGGTCGGTAAGCCCATATCGTTGGTTGGGATGGAATTTAGGGACCCCTCCTACACATATTCTCCATATGGACTCTAAATTAACTAATGCTCTGAGTGGTTATGTGCCTTGGAACATTCAATCAAAGGACCACATAGGTTGGGTGCCACAAATGATAGTGTAAAATGGCATTACCTAACTCATCTTTTATCTCTTCCTTCGCCTCAAAAATCTTCAATCTAGAAACTAATCTGGCATAGCGACAAGCTCCCTAAGATCAACATTTTCTATTGGATTTGTTGATGATTACAGTTGTGTGAGACATCCTCCATGACACAGACCTAAGAGAGAGCCCCTGAGTTGGGTGTGTGGTTCCTATCTGAGACAGACCTAGAACGTAGTGATGGCCTCCTCCTTACAGCGAGTTGAGAAGAACTCTAGATGATTCTCCTGTGTAATGCAGTGAGAAAGGAGATATGTTGAGTTGAACGTGCATGTGGCTGAGCATAAGGTGAACGTGTGAATTCCCATGAGTTGGTTGCATCATTATGAGACATAGATGAAGACGATGTATTAGCCTCGTCTGAGCAGAGAGTTGATATGATGAACTCCAGATGACTCTCCTGTGTAATGCAGTGGGAAAGAATACCTGTTGAGTTGGATGTGCATGTGGATGAGCATAGGTGAACGTGATCCTAGTGGTTGAGCACTAGTGACTGTGGTTCTCCTATGAGATGCAGTGAGATAGAGAGACATCCATGTGGTTGAGCACAGATGGATGTCCCCCTAGTGGTTGAGCACTAGTGGGTGTATGAGATCCCTTGCTATATTTTTCAAGAGTCAGACTTACCTGTAACCCAATTTGTAATGTAAAGGGTACAGGTCGGCCCCACCTTAATGTAAAAGATAATTAATGTGATAATTATTAATTATGTTTTGAGTTATTGAGGTTGGCCCTATTGTGCCAATAGACACATCATTTGATGTGACAAGTCTTATATAAATAAAGGTGAATCCCCATTGAGGAAACACACTTATCATTGTGTCATCTCATGATTTCGGAATTGTGGTATGAAATTATGAGAATTACAACACCCTGTTGTGTGCTAGGTTTGGTGATGGTGTGGGAGGTCTTTCTCTTGAGAAATATAGCAAAGGATTGGTTGGGTTTTCTTCCCTTGTTGAGAATGGTTTCCCAGGATAATTATTGTGTTCTTGTGCATGGTTATTCTTCTTGTGATCTTGGTTTGCTGCAGTAGTTATGGTTCAAGTAATAGTTAAACATAAAATCTAAAGAGGATACATGAGCCATAACTCATTGAAGATCCAACATGGTATCATAGAAGGTCTTGAAGAATACCACTTGCTCAATATTGAAGGAATATTGTGGACTGCTAAACCCTTGCTACTATTGCATAGAAGGAAAGGGTCGTACCCCTTTTGAGTTTTCGTGCTGAAATTTACTCCATCGCCATCCCAAGGGAAGGGCCAAACCCTCCCTTGATTTTCTTTGGCAAGGAATAAAGATGTTGCAGCCTAGAGAGGAAGGACCGAACCCTAAAAACAAAATTTTGAAGCTAACCGAGTCCCTATAGCAAACCGTAGCCCAGAAATCTGTGGTATAAGAAAGGGTCGAGATTCTGGACAACATGGGGAGGCAGCCACTTATCCCTTGGTGGATCAGCCTGCTAGAAAAGAAGAGAACAACTGCAACCTAGGAGAGGCTCGACATGCTAGCCTCAAGTCCTTTGGGGCAACCGCTAAGGGTTTTCATGACCACAAACTTGTAAAATTAAACCTTAAAATTACAAACCTGTGGTAGCATATAACTGAGGCAGTATCCAGATTTTTTTAGATGAAGTTTAAGGCTACTACATCCAGAAGAACCCCCATAAAAGGCCTCCTAAAGCATGACCACTGACTCAAAACAACTTTCATATAAGTTTTAAATCAAAAGCAATATCTCTTTGTGTGAATTCTCAGCAAAATAAAAAGGATATAAATGTTTTGGTGGGGGATTCTAAGACCTCGTTTACTAGTATGCTAAATTTTGCATGCAGAGCAAATGTTGGAGGCACGACGACATCATCAATTATGTACCATGATGACAGTAAATTACCTGGATGTGCACCAGTACTTGTTAAAGAAGATGATGGTCCTCAGAAGACACATAAATGCTCAACTCCTATGGGTTCTCCTAGGAAAGATGCAATTCCAGACATGAACATGCCCTACAAGAATTGAAGAGAACTATTTGTGTAAAGAATCTGAAGTTATGTGGTGGGCAAAGACTATGGTTGTCAGTGAAGATTTTCCTGATGAATGATTGTCTCATGAATCAAGCAATGGAAACTTGTTTCTTCATATAGAAGCAAAATTGAAGAGCATTGTTCAAAGCTTGTTTCTTCACACCACTTATGCAAGAAGCCTCAACATATCAACAAAGATTGAAGCCTTAATATTTGATGACCTTGGATAGTTTCTTTTGCAGAAAAAAATGAAGGAATAAGCTTTATGAAATTTATGGAGATTTCGAACTTGCTTTTGAAAAATGTAGGAAACCGGATCTTTGGCTAGCAAGGAGACATAAGAGGAAATTTAAGACAACAGTAGTGGTTGCTTGAAGGTTTTGGTCTTAAATATTTGTGCTAGCAGCTCAAGGGTATTTCAGAAAATCAAGACATTGGTTGACAACAAAGAGATTCTCATTATTACTTATGTCATCTACAAACAACATTAAAGCCTTGATTACAGTATTGAGCTACAAGGTTGATGCAAAGACTTGTATAAGTGGCTACAAGGGAAAACAAGCTTGTTTATAGAATGTAGCAATGGCAGGTGTCCATAAGAAGCTACAACAACATAATATGCCTCCTAGTCTATGGCAAACAAGCGAGGAATGTCATTGATCATCATGACATTGACAAACAAGCAGAAATCCCATTGGTGTACACTTTCGGGTAAGCACTTGTATATATATTATTTGCATAATTGTCATAAGGGTACTTGCAGGAGGAAGGAACCCTTGGTGCAATCGTGGATCCAGAGGGATCTCAGTATATAGAGAAGAACAACACACTAGAAGTGAAGACTCCGGGTTTGATTGTTTTAATTATCATGCTACATTACAAGTAGGTGTTGTAGCTGTGACAACAATCCTTAAATTGTTTTGATTCTAGAGATGTACTCGTGAGTCTCCTCTAGGAGATATTCTTGTCTTGTTTCCTTTCATTGTTTCCTTGTTCTAGGCAGGTTAACAACAAAGGAAGATGTTTTTCCTTCAAGACTTCAGAGGGAGTCACTTGACTCAGAGGGAGTCAAAGTTATTTGAGAAGAAGGAAAAGACAAATACCTTCTCCCACTCGACAGTTCAGAGGGAAACAACCATTGATACAGTTGATCCAGTTGATATTTCCATGGAATTTACAGTAGGCCATAAAAATCTTGTCTGGGCTTGACAAACTCTGCAAGAAGCAAAAAGACATGTAGTTGATGGAAATGTCAATAAATAAATAAAAACGAGACTTGTAGTCAAAGGATTCTCACAAGCAGAGGGAGTGAACTATGATGAGACATATTGATCCAGTAGCCCGATGCACTCTAATCTGTACTACCATACATGAGTTGGAAACTACATTAGACAGATGGATTCTTGATGAAGTTTGGGTTTCAACAAGAGTGTAGTCGATCCAAACCTATACTATTACATTGTTGGTGATAAGAACCTGATTTTGATGACTTATTCAAGATGTTGTGTTGTCACAAGCAATCTCTGACTTATGATCTCCAGATGAAGGATCTAGGTATGATGCACTACTTCTTGGGACAAGAAGTATGACAGAGGACCAATGAGACTTCTCCTAAGTGAAGGAAAATATACAGTGGAGATATTAAAGAAGTTCAGTATGACAGAATGAAAATCCATGTCTACACCGATGGTGGTGGATTTGACGAAAAATAAATAATGATGAATCAGACAAGATTGGTCCACATGTGTACCGATAGCTGATTGGATCACTGATGTATCTGGTTAACACCAGACCTGATATGTGCTATGCAGCGAATGTGTTTAGTCATCCATGAGTCATTCGAGACAAACTCACTAGATAACAATAAAGCATGTATTGAGATATATATACCAGGCACAGTTGGATATGGCCTGAGAAATGCCTCAAATATGAACTTGAGTTTGCAGGGATATACCGATACAAATTGAGAAAAGAGTACAGTGGACCGGAAGAGCACATTCGGTTGTTATTTTACCTTGGATTTTATCATGGTTTCTTGGTGAAGCAAGAAACAAAGCTCTGTGGCCTTGAGTAATGCAGAAGCAAAGCATATAGAATTGAGTGTGGCAGCCTGCAAAGCAATGTGGCTTCTGACAAATTTATTTGATCATGATATGGATCATATTATTACTTGTGATAACAAGAGCTGTGTGAAGCTCTCTAAGAATCATGTGTTCTATGATAGATCGAAACACATTGAGATAAAATATCATTATATTAGAGACATGTTGTAGAGGAAAGCTTTACATGTGCAATATCTTCCTACACATGAGCAGATTGCAAATATCTTCACCAAATCTCTTTCCCATACCAAGTTCAAGTACTTCTATGAGAAACTAGCTTGGTGAAGATTACCTCCCTAGCTGAGAGGGAGTGTTGATGATTACAACCAGGACGAAGTTTGAATACTTCTATGTGAGACTTGGCCTGATGGAGAATGCATCCCTAGATGAGAGGGAGTGTGGATGATTACAGTTGTGTGAGACATCCTCCAGGAAACGGACCTGAGAGAGAGACCATGAGTTGGGTGTGTGGTTCCTATCTGAGACAGAGCTAGAACGCAGTGATGGCCTCCTCCTTACAAAGAGTTGAGAAGAACTCCATATGATTATCTTATGTAACACCGTGAGAAAGGAGATCTGTTGAGTTGGACGTGCATGTGGCTTAGCACAAGGTGAATGTGTGAATTCCCATGAGTTGGGTGCATCGTTATGAGACAGAGATGAAGACGATGTATTAGCCCCCTCTGAGCAGAGATTTGAGATGATGAACTCCATATGACTCTCCTGTGTAATGAAGTGGGAAAGAATATCTATTGAGTTGGGCATGCATGTGGATGAGCACAGGTGAACGTGATCCTACTGGTTGAGCACTAGTGAGTGTGGTTCTCCTGTGAGACGCAATGAGATAGAGAGACATCCTTGTGGTTGAGAACAGATGGATGTGCCCCTAGTGGATGAGCACTAGTGGGTGTATGAGATCCATTGTTATATTTTTCAAGAATCTGACTTACCTATAACCATATTTGTAATGTAAAGGGTACAGGTCAGCCACACCTTAATGTAAAAGATAATTAATACTTAACATAAAATATAATTAATATTATAAATATTAATTAAATTTTGAGTTATTGAGGTCGGCCCTATTGTGCCAATAGACACATCATTTGATGTGACAAGTCTTATATAAATAAAGGTGAATGCCCATTAAGGAAACACACTTATCATTGTGTCATCTCATGATTTCAGAAGTTGTGGTATGAAATTATGAGAATTACGTCACCCTCTTGTGTGCTAGTTTTGGTGATGGTGTGGGAGGTATTTCTCTTGAGAAATATAGCAAAGGATTGGTTGGGTTTTCTTCCCTTGTTGAGAAGGGTTTCCCAGGATACTTCTTGTGTTCTTGTGCATGGTTATTCCTCTTGTGGTCTTGGTTTGTTGCAGTAGTTATGGTTCAAGTAATAGTTAAACAAAAAATTTAAAGAGGATACATGAGCCATAGCTCATTGAAAATCCAACATGGTATCAGAACAGGTCTTGATAAATACCACTTTATCAAGATTGAAGGAAGACCGTGGACTGCTAAACCCTTGCTACTATTGCATAGAAGGAAAGGGTTGGATCCATTTTGAGTTTCCGTGGTGAAATTTACCCCACCGCCAGCCCAAGGGAAGAGTCAGACCCTCCCTTGATGTTTTGTTGCAAGGAATAAGGTTGTTGCATCCTAGAGAGAAAGGACCGAACCCTAAAAACAAAATTTTGAAGCTGATCGAGTCCCTATAGCAAACTGTAGCCCATAAATTTGTGGTAGAAGAAAGGGTCGGAATTCTAGGACAGCATGGGGAGGCAACCACGTATCCCTCAGTGGCTCGGCCTGCTAGAAAAGAAGAGAACAACCGCAACCTAGGAGAGGATTGGCATGCTAGCCTCAAGTCCTTTGGGGCAGCTGCTAAGCGTTGTCATGACCACAAACTTGTAAAATTAAACCTTAAAATTATAGACCTGTGGCAATGTATAACTGAGGTAGTATCCATATTTTTTCAGATGAATTTTAAGGCTACTAATACCATAAGAACCCCCACAACATGCCTCCTAAAGCATGACCGCAGACTCAAAACAAATTTCATATAAGTTTTAAATCAAAATCAATATCTCTCTGTGTGAACTCTCAACAAAACAAAAAATGACATAAATATTTTGACCTCGTTTACTAGTATGCTAAATTTGGCATGCAGAGCAAATGTTGGCGGCACGACGGCATCTTCAACTATGTAACGTGATGACAGTAAATTACCTAGTTGTGCACCAGTACTTGTTAAAGAAGATGATGGTCCTTAGAAGACACGTAAATGTTCAACTCGTATGGGTTATCCTAGGAAAGATGCAATTCCAGACATGAACGTGTCCTGCAAGAATTGAAGAGAACTATTTGTGTAAAGAATCCGAAGTTATGTGGCGGGCAAAGACTATAGTTGTCAGTGAAGATTTTCTTGATGAATACTTGTCTCATGAATCAAGCAATGGAAACTTCTTTCTTCATATAGAAGCAAAATTGAAGAGCATTGTTCAAAGCTTGTTTCTTCACACCACCTCTGTAACAAGCCTCAACATATTAGCAAAAATTGAAGCCTTAATATTTGATGACCTTGGATAGTTTCTTTTGCAGGAAAAAAACGAAGGAATAAGCTTTATGAAATTTATGGAAATTTCAAACTTGCTTTTGCAAAATGTAGGAAACCAGATCTTTGGTTAGCAAGGAGACATAAGAGGAAATTTAAGACAACAATAGTGGTTGCTTGAAGTTTTTGGTCTTAAATATTTGTGCTAGCAGCTCAAGGGTATTTCAAAAAATCAAGACATTGGTTGACAACAAGGAGATTCTCATTATTACTTATGTCATCTACAAACATCATTAAAGCCTTGATTACAGTCTTGAGATACAAGGTTGATGCAGAGACTTGTATAAGTTGCTACAAGGGAAAAAAGGCATGGTTATAGAATGTAGCAGTGGCAGGTGGCCACAAGAAGCTACGATAACATAATATGCCTCCTAGTCTATGGAAAATAAGCGAGGACTATCATTGATCATCATGGCATTTACAAACAAGAAGAACTGCCATTGGTGTACACTCTCAGGTATGCACTTGTATATATATTATTTGCATCATTGTCATAAGGGTACTTGCAGGAGGAAGGAACCCTTGGTGAAATCGTGGATCCAGAGGGATCTCAGTATATACAGAAGAACAACACATTGGAAGTGAAGACTCCGGGTTTGATTGTTTTAATTATCATGCTACATTACAAGTAGGTGTTGTAGCTGTGACAACAATCCTTAAATTGTTTTGATTCTAGAGATGTACTCATGAGTCTCCTCTAGGAGATATTCTTGTCTTGTTTCCTTTCGTTTCTTTCCTTGTTCCAGGCAGGTTAACAACAAAGGAAGATGTTTTTCCTTCAAGATTTCAAAGGGAGTCACTTGACTCAGAGGGATTCAAAATTATTTGAGAAGAAGGAAAATCCAAATACCTTCTCCCCCTCAGTAGTTCAGAGGGAGACAACCATTGATACAGTTGATATTTCCAGGGAGTTTACAGTAGGCCATAAAAGGCTTGTCTAGGCTTGACAAACTCTGCAAGAAGCAAAAAGACATGTAGTTGATGGAAGTGTCGAGAAATATAAAAAAACGAGACTTGTAGTTGGAGGATTCTCACAAGCAGAGGGAGTGAACTATGATGAGACATATTGATCCAATAGCCCGATGCACTCTCATCTGTACAACCATCCATGAGTTGGAAACTACATCAAACAGATGGATTCTTGATGAAGTTTGGGTTTCAACAAGAGTGTTGTTGATCCAAACCTATACTATTACATTGTTGGTGATGAGAACCTAACTTTGATTACTTATTCAAGAAGTCGTGTTGTTACAAGCAAGTTGTGACTTTTGATCTCTAGATGAAGGATCTGGGTATGATGCACTACTTCTTGGGACAAGAATTATGACAGATGACCAATGAGACTTTTCCTAAGTGAAGGAAAATATACAGTGGAGATATTAAAGAAGTTCAGTATGACAAAATGCAAATCCATCTCTACATCGATGGTGGTGGATTTGATGAAAAATAAATAATGATGATTCAGACAAGATTGATCCACATCTGTATCGACAGCTGAATGGATCACTGATGTATCTAGTTAACACCAGACCTGATATGTGTTATGCAGCAAATGTGTTTAGTCAATGCATGAGTCAGCCGAGACAAACTCACTGGATAACTATAAAGCATGTATTGAGATATATATACCAGGCACATTTGGATATGGCCTGAGATATGCCTCCAATGTGAACTTGAGTTTGCAGGGATATACTGATACAAATTGATAAAAGAGTATAGTGGACCGAAAGAGCACATTCGGTTGTTATTTTACCATGGTTTCCTGGTGTAGCAGGAAACAAAGCTCTCTGGCCTTGAGTACCATAGAAGCAGAGTATATAGCATTAAGTGTGGAAGCCTGCAAAGCAATGTGGCTTCTGACAGATTTATTTAATCATGAGATGGATCCTATTATTACTTGTGATAACTAGAGCTGTGTGAAGCTCTTTCAGAACCATGTGTTCAATGATAGATCGAAACACATTGAGATTAAATATCATTATATCAGAGACATGTTGTAGAGGAAAGCAATACATGTGAAATATCTTCCTACACATGAGCAGATTGCAGATATCTTCACCAAATCGCTTGCCAATACCAAGTTCGAGTACTTCTGTGCGAAACTAGCTTGGTGAAGATTACCTCCCTAGCTGAGAGGGAGTGTTGATGCTTACAACCAGGATGAAGTTCGAATACTTCCGTGTGAGACTTGGCCTGATGGAGAATTCCTCCCTAGCTGAGAGGGAGTGTTGATGATTATAGATGCATGAGACATCCTCCATGACACAGACCTGAGAGAGAGCCCCTGAGTTGGGTGTGTGGTTCCTATCTGAGACAGAGATGGAACATAGTGATGGCCTCCTCCTTACAGAGAGTTGAGAATAACTCCAGATGATTCTCCTGTGTAACGCAATGAGAAAGGAGATCTGTTGAGTTGGACGTGCATGTGGCTGAGCACAAGGTGAACGTGTGAATTCCCATGAGTTGGGTGCATCGTTATGAGACAAAGATGAAGACGATGTATTAGCCTCCTCTGAGTAGAGAGTCGAGATGATGAACTCCAGATAACTCTCTTGTTTATTGCAGTGGGAAACAAGATTTGTTGAGTTGGATGTGCATGTGGATGAGCACAGGTGAACGTGATCCTAGTGGTTGAGCATTAGTGAGTGTCATTATCCTGTAAGACGCAATGAGATAGAGAGACATCCTCGTGGCTGAGCACAGATGGATGAGCACTAGTGGGTGTATGATATCCCTTGCTATATTGTTCAAGAGTCAGAATTACCTGTAACCCTATTTGTAATGTAAATGGTATAGGTCGGCCTCACCTTAATGTAAAAGATAATTAATAATTAATATAAAATATAATTAATACGATAATTATTAATTATATTTTGAGTTATTGAGGTCGACCCGATTGTGCCAATAGACACATCATTTTATGTGACAAGTCTTATATAAATAAGGGTGAATCCACATTGAGGAAACACACTTATCATTGTGTCATCTCATGATTTCAGAAGTTGTGGTCTAAAATTATGAGAATTACAACACCCTCTTGTGTGCTAGGTTTGGTGATGGTGTGGGAGGTCTTTCTCTTGAGAAATATAGCAAATGATTGGTTGGGTTTTCTTCCCTTGTTAAGAAGGGTTTCCCAGGATACTTCTTGTGTTCTTGCGCATGGTTATTCTTCTTGTGATCTTGGTTTTTTGCAATAGTTATGGTTCAAGTAATAGTTAAACAAAAAAATTTAAGAGGATACATGAGCCATAGCTCATTGAAAATCCAACAGGATCATGGTGCATGTCAAGCTCCTTACATCAAACAATTTGAAAAAGATAGGAATCTAAGGTCCCTCTAGGTGTGAATTATGTCCATCTAATGAAGAATCTTTTCATTATTTATTTTTTATTGTAGTTACACCAAAGAAGTTTGAATTTCAATCTTTGTTGGAATAAATCTCCTTGTTAGAAAACCCCTTTCATGGAAAGAGATGTTCTCTATGTGGAGAAAATCAAATAGGGGAATGTTGTAAACTAAAATGTTCTGAAGAGAATCTAGAAGTCCCTCCATAAATACTTTGCTAGAAGATATGGCTTTCCAGGAACAATGCAATGTTTAATCAGAAAAAGGAAAAACCAACATTGACAACATCCAGGGAAAAGAGTATCCTCGCGGAATATATGGCTCACAAGATCAAGATGGATCAATAGGTCTTGGAGAGAGATGAAGATGCATGGTTCTACTAGTTTCATATTCATGCATATCCTCAACTTCTCTCCATTTATATAAATAAAAGTCAACCCCATTGGATAATTCAACTGGATACTCAAGAATTCATGGAATGGATAAGGGACCATAACTCTCACATCTTGTTTTTTGATGAGGATTAACAGAGAAACCAAAGGGTGGCAGGTGTGAGGGGGATTCTCTTTGATCCTAGAGGAAATATTATAGCTCCATATGCATGGGGCCTAGATTAAGCCTCTAACAACTAGGTGGAAGCCTATGCCTTATCGCAAGGCATCCTCGTAGCTAGGGCAGTGAGGATCAAATGTCTGAAGATAGTTGGGGACTCTACAGTAATTATCAAAGACATAATTGGAAAATTGAATCCTATGGAAAATAAGTTGGAAATGATCATTGTTTGGGCTAAAAAGGAGAAAAGCTCCTTCGCGGAAATCTCCTTCTTCCATGTCAAAAGGAGTCTGAATTCAATTGTTGATTAATGAGATAATATAGCCACGAATCTAGAGCTTGGAGTCCTTGTGAAAAATGGGGGTAGTGACGCATGTTTTATTCCCTAATGTATCCCCTTGGATTGACATTTAATCCCATCAACATTAAATATCACATGAGAAAGCAGTCAAATGACCTTTCTTCTTTCTTTTATATGGGAGTTAAGAGGATACATTAAAATACTAACAACATGCAAGCATTTACCCATGCTCTAGGTTTTGAAGAGATTAGAGTAATAGTGTGTTTTCACCACAGGACTATGATGAGAGCATGCAACTGAATTTGGCACCCTGGCAGCCTCAATTCAACGAGGATCAAATATTTGGTGTGTTTGAATTTTCTTCTTGGGATATTTTTTCGCACTGTTTGTGTTGATCTATGTAATGGATGTGTTTTGGAGGATTCATCTCTAGAGGAAGGCTTAGTTTTAAGTGTGTTGAAATATTGTAACTATGAAGTATATTCTAATTATAATTAAATAGATTAATACCTTTTTGTGGATTGATCGTGTCGGGACTTATGTATGAACTAATCCCCTTTTTTGGATTGGTCAAACCCTAATCAAATTATGTTAATTGAGAAGTCGACCCCTAGGGCTAATTAAAGTGGTCTTAGCCACTAATTGAAGAAGTCGGCCCAACTTGGTGAAAAGACACAACCCCAGCGCTCCTCAGCTAGTATAAATAAGAGAGATCAGCGCCTCATTCATCCACTCACTCAAGTCACTCATCTAGTGCGCAAGTTTGAAGGAAGATGCAGTTGTCGGAAGAAGGAGATGAGAGATGCGCATTTCTCAGTCTTGGATATTCTCTAGTGTTTGGTTTATTATCTTGGCATTGTATTGGCAATCTATATTAAGGAAGTTTTTGTTGGGTTTTCACCCCCATGAGGTTTCCCAGGATAAATTTTGTGTACCTTGTGATTGTGTTTCTTTCAATGATACTGCTTATGTTATTATTGTCTAGTAAATTGAAAATAACTTAATACCAGCTCTAAATTTAACATGGTTTTAGAGCTAAAATTAGTAGAGCACCTTTCATTCGGTAACCAAAAACGTCATTGTTGGCGTACAAGAAATTTAGGGCTTTTATTGGAAGAGAATTTCAGCCCAAAGATCATCTAAGGAAGTGTGCCCTAGCCTAGTGAACTCATTGGCAGCTTGAGCGCACCTTTTCAGTGGCTAGAGCCTCCAGAAATTCAAACCCTAGTTTTGAATGGTACCAGAAAACCAAGAAACCAAAAACAATACCAAAAGTACCAATCCAGATTTGTGCAAGTCAACTTTCAAGGAGACAAATTTGGATTTTATGAAAACAGACTGCACCAGCCTGCTCGCCTCAGCCTAGCGCATCTAGTCCCTGGATCAAAATTTGAAAATTTCAAAGTTGAGAAAGTAGGGTTTCCTCATAAAAACCTAAGTTGATGTTGCAGTTGGAGTACTAGTTGCAATTGCAGTTGCAGTACCAGATCCTTCATGCCAGTTGCAGCACCAGCTGCAATACCAGTTGCAGTGAAACTATTTGTGAAGTGTTGGGACCATTTTCTTATTGTCCTAGTACACCTTACCCTAGAAAGATATTGTCAGAGGTATGTACTTACATATGTTTAAAATGCATAATTATTCTAAAGGGTATGTGCACGAGAAGGGATATTTTTTCATAGATCCAGAAGGATCTCAGATCCAACACATTCATAGGAATAACACACCCCAGGTTTGATCATTTTGATATGCATCTATTTGTTATGACATTATTTTGACCTTATGAACATCTAGGTTGTATGTTGACGTTACGACCATCATACTAACCCTTGGTCAAAATCAAAGTCAAGGTATTAGATTGAGATTAGAGTTTATTCTCTAACTTAGATTTTTGTCAAGATAGCATATTGTCTTAGTACAGAGGACAGGTTGAAGAAAAACACTTTTCTTCTTGAGTGAAGGAGACTTGGAAGAAAAGAAACACACTTATTCTTGAGGACAAGACTCCAGGTTCCAGGTTTGATTGATTAAGTTGATAAAATTCAAGTTGCACATGATAAGTTTGATAACTACCTCATTACAAGTAAACACTATAATTGAGGTAGCAATCTTTGAAAAGTATTATACTTGGTAGCATGTGAGCATATTCAGATAAATGCTTATTTTAATCATTTACCAGATACAACTAACATCTCCTCTAAGAGAAACTTCTTGTTTCGGTTCCAGATTACCATGGAGGAATGTTTGGTCACAACACTAGAAGAGTGTTGATCTCATTTTGTATTGTATTTCTTACTTTTGATCTATGTTTCAGGCATGCCACAAGTAATAGCTCTAAAGGAGCTATTGTGATTATTGTTCTTGCTATTTTCTTATCATTGTTATAAAGAGTATTATTCTTGTTTGTTGTTTCTCCCTTGTTGATCTTGTTCCGAGCAGGTCACAGGTGATAACCCTGAGGAAGCTATAGTGACGATTGCAAGAGGAAACATACTAGACGAGACATGGATCAGACTATCCAAATCGTATACGTGATCATATACATTCAGAAGATGAAGAAGAAACTACTTTTGAGGTACAAAGTATCGCATATGGAGATGGACTATAAGGAGAAGAACGCTCCAAAGATTGTCGAACATTAGAACAAGAACTCACAACTGACTTGTTCAAAGGAGAATGAAGCCACATTGACAGAAAGTAGAATTTGTTTGAAGTCTGACTCAACTTTTCATATTTAGACTTGGTATTCAACACCAAGTACATCCTATAGACATGATGAAGTCCTTGTAGACTCGGAAGAACTTGTAGACTAGAAAGAAATCAAGACTCAGAATGAGCCTGATCTCAAAGAGGATCAAATGGGAAAAGGAGACAGTTTTTCAGGACTGGCAGACATATGCCATAAGTTGAGAATACTAGATCGTAGCCTCAGAGACCTCTAAGAGACATGAAATCTCCAGGGAATATTCCCTTGTTTCAGTGTCAGAGAAGGAAGCCAGTCAAAAGGACTGGATATGGATTTTTCTGTGAGACTAGAAGGGAAGTCAGTGTTGACTTCCAAGATTGATCTAACATGTCAAGCATGTTGCAGATGTACAAATCCTGATGTGTATCCAAAGGATTCTCCCAACAAGAGGGAGAAGACTATGCCGAGACACTAGCTCCAGAAATCAAAGAAATAGTTCTAGTATTCATGAAGACAACCAGAAAAACCATGATTCATACACAGTATGAGATGCAGGGGGAGCAATCCCCATATTTAAAATTGAGTGGAAATTGGTGCAGTAAATCAGTTGGGTCATGGAGACATGACTACAATAGCAAATAGACTAACCCCGTTGAAAGAAGAAGAGATACCTGCAGTATCAGTTATTGAGCCACTCTCAGTTTCAATGAAGTTGTTGCCATGATAGAATATAAGAGCTACTCTCAAAGTTCAACAGCTACATTGAGAATAAAACAAGTCATTCTCAGCTTCATAAATAGCAATTGCAGGTGCAGAGTCCCAGTTCCAGAAGGAACAGTTGCAGAGAAAGTAAAGAACATACTCTAAGACAGATAGTGCTTTGCAGAGATAACACATGATTGTGAAGATTAAGTTGTAGTTAAGCAAGTGTACCAGGTTGGTACAATGTGATGTGAAAATTTGGTTTGAAGTTAAAGATAGAAAGACTCATGTCTACAGATTGAATAAATCTATGTACTGATTGAAACAAGCTGCCAGAGCTTGATATGGCAGAATTGATAGTTTCCTGACGAGCTTGGGATTTACCAAGAGTAAAGTTGATTCTAACCTTTACTTCAAGGTTATGAATGATGAGTCAATTATATTGTTGTTGTAAGTGGATGATTTATTCTTGATGGGAGAAGAAAAGCTCATCATGGATTGTAAGAAGAAGCTCTCTGCAGAATTTGAGATGAAAGACCTATGCCTCATGCATTATTTCTTAGGTCTTAAAGTTTGGAAGAGCCCAAAGAAGATCTTCCTTAACCAAGGGAAGTATGTAGTTGAAATAATGAAGAGGTTTTATATGTTGTAAAGCCATGAACGCACCCATGGAAACAAAGTTGAAGCTCTTGGTTGATACTTCGTCAGAATTGATTGTTGCTACTTTGTACAGACATATTATTGGTTTGTTTATGTATCTAACGAATACCAGGCCAGATATATGTTTTGTTGTGAACACCTTGAGTCACTCCCTGGTAGATCCCAGACTTGTTCACCTTGTTGCTGCAAAACATGTGGGTACGTTGGAATTTGGTCTCTGTTGTACTGGAGATCATAACTTCAGATTGATTGGTTATACAGATTCAGATTGGGCTAGGAAGTGTTTCTGATGAAAAAACACTTCAGGATGTTGTTTCAGTCTGGGGTCAGCCATGATTTGATGGCAGAGAAAGAAGCAATCCAATATTTCTCTCAGCACAACAGAAGCATAATACAATGCAGCATGTTCCGCCAGTTGTGAAGACATATGGCTTCAGAAGTTGTTGACAGGTCTATTCGATCTGAATATGGAAGCCACCATGATTCTATGTGATAACCATAGTTGCATAAAGATGATGGAGAACCATGTGTTCCATGACAAGTCAAAGCACATAGAAATCCGATATCACTACATTCGTGATATGGTGGAGAGAAGAGTTGTAAAGATCCAATATGTTGTCATGGATGAACAAGTTGCAGATGTGTTGACTAAGCCTTTGTCTCGTGTAAAGTTTGAATACTTTCGAGACAAGATTGGTATAGTCTGAAAGGACCTCCCTCGAAAGGGGGAGTGGTGTTGATGATATTATGGTATCCTGACCAATAGCGAGTAACTCGGTTAGTATTTTATATCCTAGGGGACCGATCATCCTTGGACAGATCTCGAAGGTCCGGTAAGGATGGTTTGTGAGATTACTTGTGCATGTATATGATAATTGTGGTCAGTAGTGCTAGTTTCGTTAGGATTTTTATAATCCTAGGGAATCTTATAATTCATGGGAAGATCCTGAAGGTCCGGTAAGGACGGCCTGTCAGAGTACCACGTGGTATCTCCGTTAGGATTTTATATCCTAGGGAATCTTATGATTCCTAGGCCCCTATGGACTGTCAGAGTACCAAAAAATGTTGTTGTTACACCTGCCTCATTATGTTTCCATATGTTGATGATGTTAATGATGTTGTTATCTCAACCTCATGTTGATGATGTTGTTATCTCAACCTTGTGTTGATGATGTTTTTATATCAACCTCGTGTTGATGATGTTGTTATCTCAGCCTCGTGTTGATGATGTTGTTATCTCAACCTCGTGTTGACGATGTTGTTGTCTCATCCTTGTGCTATTAATGTTGCTCCAGCTTCGTGTTGTTGATGTTGTTCTACCGACCTCGTGCTAGTGATGTTGGTGTAGCAGCCTCGTGTTGGTGATAATATTATTATAGCTTCATGCTATTGATGTTGTTACTTTAGCTTCATGTTGAAGATAATGATGATGTTTCTAATTCAGCTTCATGTTGTGAATGATGATGATGATGTTATTCCAGCTCCATGCTAAGAATGACGATGATGATACTATTCCAGCTCCATGTTGTGAACGATGATGTTATTGATGATGAGAAAAACTTATGATGATTTATAGATGTGCCAGTCAGTGTTCCAGATGTTGATGATGTTGTTACCCTCTCTCTCTCCTAATGATGTTGTAGAATAACCTTCGTGTTAAGGGGGAGTGTTGAAATATTGTAACTGCAAAGTATATTCTAATTCTAATTAAATATATTAATCTCCTTTTGTGGATTGATCGTGTCGGGACTTATGTATGACCTAATCCCCTTTTTTGGATTGGTTAAACCCTAATCAAATGATGTTAATTGAGAATTCGACCCCTAGGACTAATTAAGTTGGTCTTAGTGACTAATTGAAGAAGTCAACCCAACTTGGTGAAAAGACACAACCCTAGCGCTCCTCAGCTAGTATAAATAAGAGAGGCCAATGCCTGATTCACCCACTCACTAAAGTCACTCATCTAGTGTGCAAGTTTGAAGGAAGCTGCAATTTTCGGAAGAAGGAGAAGAGAGAGGTGCATTGCTCAGTCTTGGATATTCTCTAGTGTTTGGTTTATTATCTTGGCATTGTATTGGAAATCTATATTAAGGAATTTTTTGTCGAGTTTTCTCCCCCATAAGGTTTTCCTAGGATAAATGTTGTGTACCTTGTGATTGTGTTTCTTTCAATGAACCTGTTTATGCTATTATTGTCTAGTAAATTAAAAAGAACTTAATAGAAGATCTAAATTTAACAAAGTGTTGGTTGTGTTACTCTATACAATGAGTTCCCTTTCAAGCATAATTTTCAAGTGGCTTCTTCTTTGGTTTTGTTTATGAATTTAGAGCCTTCTAGAAAGTGATTGGGACTGCCATATTATTGGCCCCTTCATTTTTTATAAAGACGTGGTGGCAGGAACTCTATAGACAATATATATATGTACATCAATAGCTTGATCAAGAAGTAGTTAGAAACTTAAAGAAGAACGGAGATCGCAAGGAGCAATGACAATAATTTGGAGGAGATCCCTAGTTTTGAGGATTATACTAAGAGAAGAAGACCGCAAAACTCGAAGATTAAAGGAGCAATCAACCAGTAGATCACTTTTATTACACTAGTATAGTAAGTAATAGCCAAAAAGAACCCAATGTTTAGAGTAAACAAGTGTATAATATAAAAGCTTCAACATTTAAGGGGTTTAGGATATGTTTTGAGATGTATTGGGGTATCTTGGAGAGAGATCTAGAATATATACATCACATTTTGTAGTCTTAAGACCTTATACTAAGTTGCAACTATTAAAATAATATAGAGTCATGTAGTTATGCTATTTTCATTGATGAATATGAATGGATCAGTGGCCCCATTCCAAAAGTGTTATGCTAATTATATGTGTTGATGATGTTTATTTCTTTGTAATCTATTTTCCTATTATTATTTCAATGGATTCATTGTATATGTATCATTGTGTTTGCATTATAAATGTGTGGATGATGTCTTAGGAATTGAGGGGATTATATGAGGGAATGTTCAAGTATTATGTAGAGATTGGAATGATTATGGTTATGACCATCCCTGGTAACTTTCTCTTGACCACCTAAAGTCTTGGCAATTCACCTCTAGTGAGACCTTCCCCTTTTTCAAGAATTGATCTGCTAGTGCTAGACAACAACTCCTTTGTTGGACAACCTTGTGGGCCCTATTCTAATATTATTAGCCAAAAAATGGTCGATTATTATCGATACCTAACAATGAAATTTGGGAGATCACGATGAGATGATGAACAAGTTCATGAAAAAGGATATTTAATATTGGTTTGATGAACAATTAGATATTTTTTTCTAAACAATATGATCCATTATTGGGAAGGATGTCACAATGATTTATAGACCATGGGTTTTTTTTCTAACCTTTATGAGATATTCTGGGTTGATTTTCCCATGATATTGTTTGAATGGATCCAGAGACTCAAGGAAAATCTAGGATATTGACAGTGGTAGGAAGAGAAGATAGTAAATTAAAATGCACAAAATTTAATCACGTTGTAAAATTGTAACAACCTACAACAACAATAGTAGACTTTTAGGTAAAATACACTTTGGAAGGTTATGTTGTAGAGTTTGTAGTAGAATGGAGTTGATCATACTCACGAGCTAAGGAACAATTTATGAGAGGACCAAGGGGAAAGTGGGTGAAAGAGATACCTACTTGGGTGAAAATGCTTTTGGTGGAGGAAGTGTTGTTTCCTTCTAAACCAAGAGAGATGGAAGTCTAAACTCTATGTTGAGGGGAGTGATGGGATGGTGTTGGTGAAGTTAAGAACTTAAAGGGTGGATGAGAGCCATGGAGGAAGCTCAAGAAGGAGAAAGAGCAAAAAGTGCCATAGATGTGTTTTGATAACTATCCATTGGTGGTTGAGACAAATGATAGCCATTCATGAATGAAGGAAGCATTGCCAAAGGAAACCAATAATGGAGATAGCAATGAGTCACGACTACAAAAGCTATAGAATCTATGAATGAGAAGAAAAATGTGAGCAGTGGTTATGTGAAAGTGGGTTGTTTATAGAGGAAGACCCTATGGAGCTGAGGGGAAGTGAAAGAACGCCAATGAGATCCAAGAGGGTGAAGGAGGTGTATTAAAAGTGGTCGCATGAGTACATACAAATAGGTTGGAGACATTTTGATATGAGGCCATACACAAATATACAACTAACAAACTAGTAACGAGAATTTGGACATAGAGGCACACCCTGATGATGTGATTGTGGACATATTCTGACATTTTGGTGAGGAAGGAGGGGAACCAATATATGGAAACCCTGAAAGGCAATGAACCCAAAACAACACCTACACCACCCCTTATGTTGACAATAGTGAGGTAACCCTAAATCCCATTATCCAAATATTTGCATAGAGAATTGTAATCATAATAGAGGAAAAGAATTTGCAAGTGGTAGTAGAACTCTATATCTAGTATATATCCAAAATCTTGTCGTCCAATCAAGACAAGGAGGTTTTGTATTTATTAAAAATTCTAGTACAAGGATGGTTAGAACACAACTGGGTTCCATATTGCAACTACTAGAGCTCTTGGGCAAACCAGATGGAGATGATGAGCAAAATTGGTTCCTATGTAAAGCAATATGGAATATTGTGACCATATGGACACAAAGTTGGTGGAGTTCCAAACCATGTTGCGAGGGCACACTCTTCAATGATACATATGTGCAAAGTACCTTGCAAGGGATCACAAGAATGATGAATGAAGTGAAACAAGCATTCATCGAAAAATTTTAAAAGTCGAAGCTAGAGTAGCAGAGCTTAAAGATATAAACAAATTATGGGAGAGAGTGCATAAGAGTATGATTAGAGGTTTAGGGACCTTATGAACCAACTAACCTACCAAATCCATGAGATGCAACATAAATAATGGTTTATTTTAGGTCTTTTTTCATTGACCAACATCCCTCGATGCAACATAGATGAGCTTCATAAAGACAGGCTCTAGAGAAAGCAATGAGAATAAAGTCAATGGCGAGATACCCTCGAACTTCCCTCAACCACATTATCATGATATCATTCTATAGTGTTACACCTAAGATGTTTTAGCTCCAAAACCAATTATCAGCCCTATTATAGTAGATACATGAGCTAACTAGAGCTATAGTGGGTCCTGAGTAGGTATGGTGCACTATTTGTAAGATAGAGGGACATCTAGCAAATGATTGCCTTGCACTGGGGGGAGCTAGACCCAATAATTTATGAAATCATTTACGAGGAAGATTAACAAATGATATTGTGAGATATGTAGATCATATGGTCATTCCCATTAGATGTATCTCATTCTACCAAAATATTAGTTGGCCCTAGTGACATTGTTATGTGATTTTTGGTGAGTGAATAGTCACATTACATAAAATTGTAGGGAATTACAAGACTTAGACCATGGATTTGACTAGACCTCCCTTTAGGCTAAGAAGATAACTAATGATATCTAGAATGGTGGTAATGGAGGGAGAGGAGGCTTTATAGGAGGCTCCGATGGAGGCCGAAAAGTGCCAATTAGATATTACAACTTTGATGAGATAAGACAAATATAGAGAAACTATCTCTTGCTAATGAAACCAAGATGCGATCATTGTATATTCAAAGGAAACACCACATAATATTGCCTCATCCTCTTGGAAAAATAGGATGCCAAAGATAAATAAAGGAATGCTAACTTGGTTAGCTCAGAACGCATAAACAATGAAGTTTTGACAATCAATGTAGTAACTAGGGGAGGTGCTTTTATGAGTGGTGACTAGAATTCATATCATCCATCCCAAATTTGTAAGGCAACATCTAATGCTTCATGATTCAACACATTAAAATAGAAAAATGCATACAAATAAATCATAGACATCCTATGGGAGGTTGTACATACCATTCATGGAAGAATGAGTAATGTAATAGTAGGTTGCAACAAGAGCACAATTGTGACACAAAACGGAAAGTATACATAGAATGAATTCATTGGGACATTCATTAGAGTACTAGACAACAAATGACTATAGAATAAGTTGTGACAAACTCTTACATGTTTCTTAGAAGCATAACAAATGGAGTCGTAGATTTATGTCCCCTTTCCAAAAAGACACTCAAACAAGGTGGGGAAAAATAAGAGGATACAAATAGGTAGAGAGTTTAGGCTCAGAGTTAAAATTGTTGAATATGAGTTCAAATATGTAGATCTCAATCTATGTTTGGATGTAAACATCATGCCCAATAAGTCCTAGGAGATTATGGGAATCTAAATCTAGTCCTCTCTTCCGTACAATTGTGAGTGGCAAACCAATACAAAATTTAACCCATAATTAAGTTGTAGAATGTTGAAGTAGATCTTGTGGAAATGAATACGATAATATATTTCAAAGTCATTGAAATAGAATATGAGAAAGATGCACTGCTTAATATTGAATGGGATTATGACAAGGATGTTATCATTAACCTCAAGAGGCAAAATGTATTTTGAGTTTGAAAGAACAAGGGTCATACAACCCATCGACAAATATCAAGGACCTCGCTACAATTATCCCACATAAGATAATATAGAGGAGCACATGGTTGATAATATTCATAACCTCACCATAGGGATGGGTAATGAGTATGTTAACCCTACCATGGATGGAGTCTTCAACTAATAGAGTACATGTTCCTTTGATACAAACTCTAAAGAGGCGTTAAATTACTCGCAAGAGCAACCATGAGAATTCCTCTAGAATGTGTGCATCCATCAAACATGTTTGATAGATTCTAACAAAGTTTGGAGAACCACCCATTTATGATGGGAATGATGTTATTGAATATACAAAATGGAGCACTTCATAGAACCAAAGAAGAGAATATCAGTGTTGGACCTAGTACTGATACAAAAACCCATAGAGACTTGTTAAAACTCGGGAAGAAGTAAAACCCACATCAAAATCTTATTTCAAAGACTCTTAGTGAAAAATGCAAGGTTTTAGACTATAAAGATGAATCTCAATACATTATTTCAAAGTAGTATGAAGGGAAAACATCCTAGAAAAACATTTGAATACTTGTGTAAAGAAATGGTCATGAGTTGAACATCCATAGTAATTACGGGTGTGTATGTTCATCCATACTCTTGGTCTAGTACCCAAAGTATGGTATATACATGAATAAATTAGAAGACAAAAAAATACATGGGATGCAATGAAGATATCCTTCTCAAAGTACTTCTCATTTTAAGTTAAAACCTGAAACTCACCAATGCACTTAAAATCATCAAATTGTTTATATTTGATCACAAGAGAAAGCAATAGGATATGCCAATATGTCAAAAGCATCAACATAAGAAAGTTGCTACAACATAGAAAAATACTTTACAACCACTCAAATGTTGCCATAACATGTGACAAAGTGATGCTAGCGAGAATGACCTTGATGAGTTACAACAACTCACATTCCAAGAAACAAAGGGGCATAGACTCATACAGGAAAAGAACGATCCCTCAGAGCATCATATCTACTAGGATCCTCTAAAGGTGAAAAAGGATAATATCATATCATAAGAGAATCCAAGGACAGTGACTGTCAGAGATGACTGGGATGAGAACAAATTAGAATAAATAAAAGCCTTATTGAAACAACATAATGGTGTCTTCCCCCACAAATTGAAAGAATTAAAATGGATTAAAGGAGGGCTAGGAGAAATAAATATTGAACTCAAATTAGATGCTAAATTAATCAAGATGAAATCATATAGACTTAATCCATGTGTTAATAAAAATGTGAAATAGGAAATTGATAAGATTCTCATAACCAACCTAATATTCCCAGTCAAAGAATCATAATGGGTGTTGGGTTGTTATATTATTTGCAATGAAAGTCAACGTGGATCGACTGACAAACAAAGTCAAGGTGGATTGAAAACAAGTTGAAGGTCGAGGTGGTTCAACCAGGTAAAGTCGAAGTCAAAGGTCGAGGTGGTTCAACATGGTAAACACATCAACAACAAGTTGAAAAGTTCAACCGACAAGAGGTCGACAAGTAGGCGTGTGGCAACCGACTGAAGAACGAATGAAGGTCGATTGGTAGTCGACTGTAACATAATACCGAGATTCACGGGATTTGTAGCTAGTGATCTGCATGGATCTGCAACCGTTTTTGGGTGCCTTTTCTTTAGGGTTTTGCCTACTGTAAAGCCTATAAAGAAGGTGTGTTGCAATGTTGTAAAATCTAATCAACGTATCAGTCAATAATCATAGAGCTTGTTGGTCATGTAGATGTAAGCTAATTGGCTACATGGTTGTTCCTGTGTAAGTAAGAGGGTTTGATGTCGATTCCGTCTTAGGTTTGGACCAAGGTTAGACATGTAATCTTTTATTCTGGAAAAATAAGACAACAAGAGAGCAGAATGCTCAAGGAATGTTGGTTTTCCCAGTTTGGGTTTCCAGGGTAAAATATTTGGGTATTGTGTGTTTGCTTTGTCATTTACTTTCTTGATTAAATCTTTCTTCCTCTCTTTTCCTGGGTTTAGCGTGGAAGTGTTCCTCATTTCCTAACATGTGGTATCAAAGCTTGGTTTAACAACCTTGGATTTAAGCTAAAACCTAGGTTCAGTAAGAGTCGTAAGTCATAAATCTTTAAAGATCATGGTAAAGAATGGCAAGCAGCTCGAGAATAGAGGTCGAAAAATTTAATGGCCAAAATTTTGAGCTTTGGAAGCTTAAAATTGAATATCTCCTTGTAGACCAAGAACAATGGACAACAGTCTGTCCAGGTACCATGCTGACATGTATGTCGATGGACGAGTCAGAGAAACTCGAGAGAAGATAAAGGAGTATGATTCGACGTTGTCTTGCATATTTGGTACTGTTGAATGTCTCAGGTGAAGATTCGACCAAGAAACTGTGGGACAAGTTGGGGATATTATACCAGTTGAAATCTCTAGTAAACAAGTTATTTCTCATAAAGAAACTATATCTTCTGAGGATGAGTGGGGGAAGTTCGGTGACTGAGCATTTAAATGTGTTTAATACCATTATAAGTCAATTATCTTCTGTGGATATTAAAATCATCGAGGAGGAGAAATGTATTAGCCTATTATGTTATTTGCTAGACTCCTAGGATAACTTAGTCACGACTATAGGGATTAATACAACCACATTAGCGCTATAAGACGTGATTTCATCTCTATTGTCAGTAGAAATTAGAAGGAAGAACATGGAAGGATCGACCAAAGATGCTTTAGTGGTGAGAGGTCAATCGATTGACGGAGATAAAGGCAAATTCTCCGATAGAAATTCTAAGTCAAAGGGTAGATCTAAATCCCATATTCAGTCGACGAGAAGATGATGGAAATGTGGTAAACCTGGGCATTACAAAAGGGATTGCAAGCTGAAGGAAATGGAATTCAGTTAGGATTTGAAGAGAAGTAGTCGAGTGAGAGAAAGACGACTCCAGATAAGGGAGGTGATGTGTAACTGGTGTCGACCAGTACACAGTTGGATCAAGATGTTTGGTTCATCGACTCAATATCATTCTATCATATGACACCACATAGAGAATGGTTCTGCGAATATGAACAATATGAAGGAGGATAAGTGTTCTTGGGGAACGACTCAACAACCAAAATTGTCGAACGAGAAGAGTTCAACTGATACTGCGGGATGGGAGGAGGAGAACCCTTCCATGTGTGCTAACATTCTAGGTTTGAAAATAGACCTGATATATGTTAGCAAGATGAGTGATGCAGGAGTGCACACTCTATTTCAGAACGATTCGTCCAATATGGTCAGATGTGGAATGGCCTTAATGAAAGGAGTTCAGATCAGAATCATGTACAAGTTACTAGGGAGTATCGAATCGACTGGATGCAACAACATCATTGTTTCTGAAGTTGACTCGATTCAACTCGGGATGAGTTGATTCAAAACAAATCGACAAGTCATCGTAGAGTCTACTCAACCATGTTATGGCACGAGACAATGGGACACATTGGAGAGAAAGGACTTTGAGCTATGCATAAAAAAGGTATGGTTGAAGACTTTCCTGAATGTAATTTAGAAGTTGACTTTTGTGAAAATTGTATATATGGAAAACAAAGTTGAGTGAGGTTCCCATATGGAGCGACAAGGGAAAATGGGATTCTAGAGTTGGTTCATAGTGATGTGTTTGGCCCTGTTACAATGCCTTCATTTGGTGAATCCTTGTATTTTGTCTCCTTCATAGTTGATTTGTCCAGGAAGACATGGATATATTTCCTGAGGAAGAAATCAGAGGTTTTCGAGAAATTCAAAGAGTTTAAATCTCTTGTAGAAAACCAAACAGATAGGAAGATTAAGGTGTTGAGAACTGACAACGGTGGTGAATTCTGTGGAAAATAATTTGATCAGTTATGCAAGCAGTGTGGCATAGCACGCCAAAATACCACACCATATACCCCACAACAAAATGGAGTTGTCGAGAGAATGAACAGAACATTGATGGACAAGGAAAGGAGCATGCTCAATGGTTTTGGGATTACATGAGAATTATGGGTGGAGGTAGTCAACAAAAAAAAAATATCTAGTGAATATGTCTCATTTTTCAACACTAGTTGACACGACTCCACATGAGGTATGGTCGGGTAAGAAGCCTTTGGTTTCAGATCTCAAAGTATTTGGTTGTGATGCATTTGCGCATGTTCCCAAGGAAAAGAGGAGCAAGCTGGACAAGAAGGCAGTCACATGTATTTTCATTGGATACAAAGAAGGAATGAAAGGATATAATCTCTAGGATCATGCATCAAGGAAAACAATGTACAATCGAGATGTGGTCTTCAGAGAAGTCGAAAGTAAGTCTGAGCCTGAAGAAATTGTTCAAACCGAGAATAATCCAGAGAAGGTGTGGTTTTAACCGAGGAACATAGAAGATGATTCAAATGAGTCAACTAAATCATAAGAATAGGTGGAACGACCGACCCTGGTTGTAAGGAGGTCAGAAAGAGTAAGAAAAATAGTTGAAAGGTATAGTTCGTCGGACTTTTGTTCCACATTCGTGTTAACTGCCACCGATGATGAGCCCAAGTCGGTCGGGGAGGCAGTCGATCGACTCAATAGAGGGATAACTTTGGAAGGACGTCATGGTTGAAGAGATGGAATCCTTGCACAAGAACGAGACATGGGACTTAGTCAAGTTACCTAGTGGAAGAAAGCATGTCGGTAGCAAATGGGTATTCAAGAAGAATATGAATGCAACAGGTCAAGTCAAGAAATTCAAAGCTCGACTGGTAGCGAAAGAATATTCCCAAGTCGAAGGAGTCGACTTCGGTGAGATTTTTTCCCCTGTTTCAAAATTAACTTCCATTATAGTACTAATGTCTCTAGCTACAACATTTGATCTAGAAATATAACAAATGGATGTAAAGACAACGTTGCTACATGGGGACCTGGAAGAGGAAATCTACATGAAACAACCTGAAGGATTTGTAGTAAAGGGAAAGAAAGATTTGGTGTGCAAACTGAAAAGATCCATTTATGGTCTAAAGCAATCACTAAAGATGTGGTACTAAAAGTTAGACACATACGTATTTAGTTTGGGGTTTGTGAGAAGCAAAGATGATCATTATATATATTCCAAAGAAGAAGGTGGGTGTTGCATATATGTGGCTTTGTATGTCGACGACATGTTGTTGATAGAAAACAACATGGACGCAATAAAGGAGGTGAAGAAGCAATTATCCTCCAAGTTCGACATGAAGGATCTTGGTGCAACAAACTTCATTCCGGGAATGGAGATCAAGAGAGATCGAGCAACCAGAAAGCTCTGGTTGAACCAGATGAAGTATATTGAAACAGTTTTGAAACGTTTCAACGTACATGATTGCAAACCCGTGAAGGTGCCAATTTCTGTGGGAGCAAGGCTAATTGTTGAATAGTGTCCAAGGACACAAGAGGAAATAAAGGACATGTCACATGTTCTCTATGCAAGTGTTGTTGGTAGTCTAATGTATGTGATGATCTGCACTCAACCAAACATTTCCCATGCAGTGGGAGTGTTGAGCAGATACACGTCGACACCTGGGAAGGAGCACTGGAGAACTGTCGAGAGAGTATTCAAGTATTTGTGTGGCACAAAAGACTATGTTATATGCTATCAAGGAAAACCTGGAGGTGACAGTGAGTTAAATGTACATGGCTTCGTCAATGTCGATTGGACTGGAGATCTGGATCGACTGAGGTCGACCAGTGGATATGTGTTCAAAATGTTCGGTGGAGAAATAAGTTGTATGAGTAAGCGACAAGTGGTCATATCCCTGTCAACAACATAAGCTGAATACATGGTAGCCACTCATGGAAGCAAAGAAGTAGTGTGGTTGCAAAGGTTGTGTTCACAAATCAGGTTTGAGCAGAGAGCTATGAAGATAAGTTGCCACATTTAAAGCATAATATTTATGGTAAAGAAACCTACTTATCATTATAATACCAAGCACATTGATGTACAATACCATTTCGTGAGAGACATGGTGGAAAGAAATAAGGTGCTACTGGGGAAAGTAGACACGTTGGAAAACATAACAGACTCTTTGACCAAGGATGTGAGTGTTGTGAAGTTCTCTTGGTGCAGAGAGGCAATGGGAATTATTTCCTTGAGTCTGTGAACGAGAGTTTAGAGGTCTCTCGGTTTCAGCAAAGAAAACAACAAGTGGGAGAATTTTGGGTTGTTATATTCTTTGTAGTGAAAGTCGAGGTGGATCGACTGACAGTCGAAGTCAAGGTGGATCAACAACAAGTCGAAGGTCGAGGTGGTTTGACCGAGTAAAGTCGAAGTTAAAGGTCAAGGTGGTTCGACGTGGTAAAGACACCGACAACAAGTCAAAAAGGTCAACTGAAAAGAGGTCGACAGGCGGGCATGTGGCAACTGACTAAATACTGAATGAAGTACGATTGGTAGTCGATTGTAAGAAAATCCTGAGATTCGCACGATTTGTAGCCAATGATCTGCATGGATCTGTAATCATTTTTGGGCACCTTTTCTTTAGGGTTTTTCCTACTGTAAAGCCCATAAAGAAGGCGTGTTGGAATGTTGTAAAAGCTAATCAATGAATTAATCAATAATCATAGAGGTTTTTGGTCATGTAGATGTAAACCAAATTGGCTACATGGTTGTTCTTGTGTAAGCAAGAGGGTATGATGTCAATTGTGTCTTAGGTGTGGACCAAGGTTAGATATTTAACCTTTTGTTTTGAATGAATAAGACAACAAGAGAGCAGAATGCTCAAGGAATGTTGATTTTCCCAGTTTGGGTTTCCAAGGTAAAATATTTGTGTATTGTGTGTTTGCTTTGTCAATTACTTTCTTGATTAAATCTTTCTTCCTCTCTTTTGCTAGGTTTAGCGTGGAAGTGTTCCTCATTTCTTAACAATGGGTAAGTCCAATCATCATCCAAGATAATAATATCGGGGCAAGAGAAAGCAAGGTCTATGTAGATTTTATATGGTTGATTGCAACTTGTGTGCATGACCCATTTCCTACACCTTTCAGTCATAAGACATTGGACCATGTCACAAGTAAAGATGCATATTCATTTAGATATACATTATTTGGGTAACATCGGGTCTGAATAGTGGAAGAAGATAACAAAAAAACCACGTTCACAACAAAACAATGGTATTTTTCTTATAATGTCATGCCATTTGGGTTGAGGCTCAATAATATTTTCCAAGAAAGTCATTGCAACATTTAGGGACTATATCTACAAATTCCTAGAAGTATACTTGGATAACTAGGTTGCTTATGGATTGCTCAATGAACATATCACCATGTTGTGACTTATGTATGAAAGTTGTAGACAAGTACAAATCTATATTAACTTGAAGAAATGCATATTTTGTACATTGTTTGAAATTTTGTTGGGACATGTTTTTTGTAAAGACGACATTTTGGTTGATCAAGGAAAAAAACATGTAATAACAAATTTACTTGCTCTATACAATGTCCACACATTAACATTCACATTAGGGCATATGGGGTATTATAGAAGGTTCATGTGGAATTATATCACAATAGTATAACCCATGGAGAGGTTACAAGAGAAATCACAAGAATTCAAATAGATCTAAGAGTGACATATATCGTTCGACGTGATCAAGGAGAAAATGATATGTGCTCCAGTTCTTGAATTTCACCATTGGTTGATTGATTTTAATGTACATCTGATGTCTCGTGGATATCACGAACAATGCTAGCACAACCTAAGGGAAAACTTGACCATCCATTTTACTTTGCGAGTCACGTGCTTTCTCACACATAATGCAATTACACCACAACTGAACATGAAGGTCTCGCGATGGTGTATGTACTACAAAAGTTTAGACATTATCTACTAGAAGGCCACATAAAAATCTACACAAATCATTTAATGCTAAAATATGTAGTGAACAAACATGTACTTGAAGGTTGTATTTGTTCGTGGCTACTTTTGTTCTAGGAGTTCAACTCTAAGTTAATTGTAAAACTAGAGAAGCATAATGTAGGCCATGACCATCCATCCAGAATCAAGTTTAGTGAATCAAAAGGATTAGTTGATGACCAACTTCAAGATGTTAATTGTCACGTCCCCATAGTCTGACTAGCTGAATCTTGTGATCTTGCACTACTAGAGGGCGTGCGACACTGCGATGTTTATCTGTTTGTTGCTCGACAACACCAAGGATACTTCGTCTGGACTACGCCTCCTCACCTAGAGCATACCCTTACTCTATTAAAGGCTACCGATGAGTCACACTACTACTCTAGTGCAACTCTTGTAGTCTTGGACAATTGTTAACATATTAACACTTAGCCTTATATAAGCATACATCCATTAACATGAGAAACCAAGAGAACAACAATGGAACAAACAAAATACATACCGAGAAATAATGCAGGCGACTCGAACTGTGCCTAACACACGGGTAAGTCTTTGTTATTGTGAAACTATTACAATATGAGCATTATTGGCTCAGTTTACAACTTGACAGAGTCACATGACTTGCCTCACCTCACCAAGACACTCATACACATATTCGTCACACTAAGATTCTATGTCGCAACCATATTTGCAACCCCCTATGGTGCACCTCATACCTGCCCTCAACTGCAAAGTTGTTGTCCCTTTGTTTCCACAAACTTCACGAATTTAAGTTCTACCTCACACTTGCCTCCAAAAGACCTAGGTTTCCATACTTCACCAAATTTATCCCAAAATAAGGTCTCCCCATCTTTGTCACACAATCACCTCGAGATAGCACAAGTCCTACCATGTGGAGCGAATTGGATCATTGATGGAGCTCTCCCATCTTCATCTAAGCTCACCTCAGAACTAGAGAGATCCTCTTTATATCTTCCAAATTTCCCTACTTGGTTGTGTGCCCTTGTGCCCTTATAGGAATCAATCCATGCAATTTGTTCTGTCTCTATGCCCATGGCTGAGCCAACGTGTTGGTTCACCAATTTGTGCCCCTTCACAAAGTTGGTATGACTCCTCATAGGGGCACATTCAAGCGACTTGCCTAGCCAACCCACCGAACGCCTCGTTCCGTCGTTGGGATGACCCACCGAACTCCTGATCAGGATCCGATCTATCCAACTGACCTATCATTTGGGTGTGCATGACTCTTAGCTAAGTTGAGCTAACTTATCTAGGCACACACGCCTCGTGCCTTAGTTGATTCGTCCATTTGGTGGAGTGCCCGAGTCTTTCCCCCAACCCTTCGTCAAACCTTCCATTGTCTAACTTGTGTCGCAAGGCATCTCGGTTGAGTCTCCCTTGGTGTGTCGCATGCCAAGGGTGTCATTTCTCACTCGATATAAAGACACCATCATTACACTTCATTATTTTTTACGCACTCATACAAATTTCTCTGTTCAGCAACCCCAACTTTCGCGGGTCGCCACAACGTCAAGTCAATTGGGCGTGCATATTTATCCAAGGGCCTTATGTCCTCCCCCACCTAAATTCATTGTCGACCCTAAAAAAAACTCAAAAATTTACGATCTCCAACTCTGCTTAAGCTCATGTCTCCATCCATGGCTAAGTCTATTGGAAACCCCAAATTTTGTCAAAGTGGAAACCTCAAGTTTCCTTGTGAAGTGGAAACCCCAAGTTTCCAACTTACACTACAATCATTCGTAACTTGTGCAACCATCCACATTTCCTTGTCCAAAGTTGTGTGCTACCAAATTATTTGTTGCGATGGAAAGACATCTCTTCCCCATCTCTGTCCGCAATGTCCAAGTTGCCACTGTCTCGCTATGACGATCACTCTATGTTTCGTTGATGCTGCAACCTCAACCAAAACTTCAAAAATGTCTAAGTGTTGAACTCACGTGAACTTGTTGTTGCATCCATACTTCAACCAACTTTGTTATGTCTATGTACAATGCTAGACTCAAGTCCCGCACTGGTTGGGTAGCTAGTCCAACCGTTGCATCCAGTTCTTGAAATGTGCTTCTCCATGCTCGAACTTCATGTTTTTTTTTCGCATCTCTATCACTTCATCCAACTTCGAAGACTAGGGAAAGTTTCCATCCTTGACTCACTACATTTTCCCTCATATGATATTTTTCAAGGAGATCCTCCACAATGTCTAAGTGTTGCACTTTGAATCTACTGGTGCATCTGTGCTTTGACTTCCTTCTGCAATTTATTCCATCCAAACAACAATCTCAGACCAAGGCAAGGTCTCCCCTCACCTTGTTGCACTATGGAGTCACCCCAAAACAAAGTCATCTGCGACAAATTGAGTCTACTGTCCAGCCCATGGTCCAGTTAGCCAATCTCCACCAAGAACTGTACGTTTAGATTACCTTTGCCTCACTACTTCATCACTCAGACATGTTGCTGCATCTACCTCTTTATGCCCTAGAATGGTTAGGATTCACCCTCAACCATGATGCCCCAAAGAAAGAGAAATTCCCATGTCCAAGTACTATCTTCATGATGCAATTTGCATGTCTACATAATCCTCCAAACAAAGGCAAGTCCCCAACTCACCTCATTTCGTCAAGTCACCTCTTTGCAACTCAACATATGCGATGAGTGTGGCCAACACGCCCTCACTCCTCAAACATCACAATGAACTATCCAAAGCAGTCTAAGTAGAATGAGTCACCTCAAAGAACTTCCATGCCTTAGGCATGTTCACACCAATACTTCTGCCAACTCCAACCAATGACCCTTCTGAATCTATGAGCCATCACACAATCATCCACAAATGACTAAGGTGTGCTCTGCCTCATCCAATGTCCCATAGCAAAGGTGAGTGAACACTACCCCAAGTCACTCAGTTTGTGTTCTGCCCTTTCAGGTTGACTGCCAACAATTCTTGGTTGACTTGTATGTTGACTCCATCCCTCTCCTAGAAAAAAACTACCTTGCATCTCCTATAAACATCCAAACTCTAGGACTGTCAACGTGACTATTGAGTCATCACATGACCCAAAAAATTTGTTTAGGGAACTAAACACTAAGGAGCCTCACCCTTTCTCTCAACCTTGGCATGTACAAACTTCGCTAACTACTTCACCACAATGACCCTTCCAATGCTTCTCATCAAAGAGTTAGGTGACTTCCTGAAGCCACCTCCACGGTTGCATCTAAATCTGCCTAAGTCCACCACAAGACTCATCCAAGTAGGTCGCCTAAGCTCTCTACACATTCACCCAATCAAGGCATCCCAGACTACTACAAGACTTCTTCAAATCTGCACCACCTGAGTCACCCTCAAATCTATTAGTTTTCACCATGGAAATGGAATACACTTGAACCACCAGGTCATCTGACTTCCCTTCAAAGAACTCACTGCAACACTTAGAAAATGCAAGAACTCAAAACCAAAAGTACCTTTCCAACGACATCCTTGGTTGCACCAATGGTTCAAGTTTGTTGTCTTGGACCTCTACTTTCCCAAGCAACCGACTCTCCTCGTGAACTATCATCAATCACCATCCACAACTCCACAAACCTCCAAGACCTTCGCTGCGATATAAGGTTGAGTCCATCCGTCCACTTCAGAAATATGTCTAAGTCTCAAACTTCTCATGCAACCAACCAAACTCATCTCCAATGTCTTGCCATCTCCTCACCTTGACTACTTCCGCTTCAAGGAACCATGCACACACCACCTGATTGTCAAGTCATGTTGCTGCTAACTAATTGTTGTAACTCTATGAAGAGTCACCTTGTTCAAAGGTTACGATTGACCCACTTGTCCAACAACCTAGCTCAACTCAATTGTTGTTCTCGGTGATGCACGACATGAAGATGTCAGGATGGAAAATTCCCACCCAATTGCCTTCTGCGAAGCTGCTTTAGGTTTCCCCAGGTCATTCAACACACCCATGTTCTTCATCTTGCTACAACCCATAAGTGCTCCTCTTCGATCACCCTCTCCACTCACTTTTGTTATCACTTATGTGGTTAGATCTGTGACAAGTCATGCGACAGATCCTACGTTCATATTCCTTTCCCAAGTTCTTAGTGCACCCAACGAACTCTGCTCTTGGTCTCTCAAGGTGTGCACAACAGGTTCAACACTAACTTTCATCACCCAAACCAACGAAGTCTGTGCTCAGACTGTCTCTGCGATTAAGTTCTGAGATGAACTTTGCCATGAGTTTTGCGATCACTCACCATGTCCAAGTGCTTCATCTCACCACAAACTTTGCTATTGGTCTATACAAGGTGCGCACCCAGACCAACCTTCCACTACACTTTTAATTGAACATTTGTCGTAAGTTTGATGCAAAGTCTACAATGAACCATTTCATTCCACAAAATGGTTCACCAAGTCTACGAACGTTCCCACTGAGTTTCCTTCGCAACAAACTGTCTTCAAAGTTTTCTTTGATATCATCTATTGTTGATATAGTGGTGAAGAGATCACCAACCCTTCGTCAAAATATGCAAAGAACAAGCTCTGATACCATCTATTGTCGAGATAGTGGTGAAGATCTCACCAACCCTTCTCCAAAATCTACAATGAACAAGCTCTAATACCATCTGTCATCAAGATAGTGGTGAATATATCGCCAACCCTTCATCAAAATTTGCAACGAACAATATTTGATACCATCTGTCACGTACCCACAATGTGCTATTTGCATCTTGTGATCATAGACCACTAGAGGAAGTGTGACACCACGACGCTTCTCTCTTGGATGCTTGGTAACACCAAGCATACTTCGTATGGACTATGCCTCTTCACCTAAATCATACCCATACTTCGTTCTAGGCTACCAACGAGTCACACTCATGTTCTAGTGAAACTCTTTTATACATAGACAATTGTTAACATCTTAACACTTAGTCATATATAACCATACATCCATGAACATGAGAAACCAAGAGAACATCAGTGGAACAAATGAAAGACATGCATAGAAATAGTGCAAGCGACAAGAACCATGCCTAACACCCGACTAAGTCTTTGTTATTGTGAAACAGTTACAATATGAGCACTACTGTCTCAGTTTACAACTTGGTAGAGTCACACGATTCGCCTCACCACACCAAGACACTCATACACAGATTTGTCACACCAAGATTGTTTGTCGTAACCGTCTCCACAACCTCTTGTGGTGCACCTCAAACGTGCCCTCAAGTGCAAACTTTTTGTCCCTTTGTTACCGCTGACTTCACATATTTCGGTTCTACCTCACACATGCCTCCAACAAAACCGTGTTTCCAGACTTCCCCAAATTTAGTCCAAAGGAAGGTCACCCCATCTTCATCACAAAATCACCTCAAGGAAACACAAATCCTCCCATGTGGAGTGACTTGGCTCATTGAGGGATCTCACCCCTCTTCGTTTAATCCCACCTCAAAACCGCAAAGCTCCTCTTGCTCTCTTCCAAGCTGCCCTCCTTGGTTGTGTGCCCTTGTGCCTTTATAGGCATCAATCCATGCCAACCATCGTGTCTCTATGCACATGAGTGAGCCGACACATCGGCTCACTAAGTCATGCCCCATCACAAAGTTGTGCCACATCCTCACCCAGGCACATTTGAGAGGATTTACTAGCCGACTGATCGAATGCCTCATTTCATCGTCTGGCCGACCCACCAAAAGCCTTGTTTCGTCATTGGGATGACCCACTAAACTCATTACTGAAATGGTTTTTTGACTTCATCAGACCCATTGATGCTCCTTCTTCAACTCATGAGTGAAATATATAATCACATCTACATACTACCTTGCAATATGAACAAAAGTTACACCCACATCAAACTACTTAACACATGCAACAACCATGTTTACATTTGAAAACATTATCAGTGGGTTTGGATGCCCATGCAACTTGATAAGTGATTAGGGGCGACACATTTTAAGAAAAATAATTATGACCTTGACGGATTAATTCATCCTTCGACACCAAG